>VIAB01002107.1:122380-137901 GCA_009801035.1 Oophaga pumilio | reverse complement strand
TACTTTAGGATATCGGAAAGTATCGCTCAACACTACTCATCAGAAATGACCACATACTGTATGCCCACTCATTTCCTCCTTTCAAGGATGCAATTTCTTGCTTTTTTTAGTGTGTCTACAGACGGACCACAAAAGTAGATGCCAGCAGGATTTGGGTGAGGGTGAGTATTATTCCTTTTATCTTTTAGTGCAGCCTGAATCATTGAATGATAAAATATATATATTGCTATCCGGGATGTGTGCTAAAGGGGACATCTATGATAAAATGCAAATAATAAGCAAAGGCTTGTATACACCGGTAAATAAAAAATAGTGAAGTATACAAGGCACGTGAAACAGTAGCAGATAATCAGATTGATCATTCAATACATGTCAGCAGGTAATCTGTGTTTGGCAGTCGGAATTTTTGAGGCCATTAGGGAAGCCTGAAGCAAAATGGGTTTCATACATCTGGTTGTCAATCGCTCAGCTCCACACATATTAAAATGTATCTGCCGAAACTAATTTACAAAAACACATCAGTAACCTTTTTTCAAAGCATCTGCACACAATGCATCATATCAACTATCACACACCAGGGGTATGTTGGTACAATGGTATTTTTTTTTTTTTTTACATACTAAAGTTTTCCATACAAAAATCCTTTATTTATTCCACACAACATCTATGTCCTACTGATTACAATAGACAATCTGTGTTGTGGTGGAGTTTTACCATTCGCATTTAAAATCCACATTGTAATAAAAAATAAAAAACAAGTGATACACCAGTTATTGTAGCAGATATTGCTCGGATGCCATGACAAGAAGCCAGTAGTATAACTTGAAACTTGCTCCAGTGGGGACACCAAACAATAATGGTCTTTTCATGTGGGCCAAAAGGGACGTTTCAGGCCCTCTAGGTTCAAGGGCTCAGGTGCGATTGCAACTCATGCACCAGTTATAGTTCCTCCCCTGCAAGGAGCCATGTATGGATTAGCTCTATTAGGCCTTATTCAGACATTCGTGTTTTATCCATTTTTTTCACTTATACAACACGTACCGGTGCTATTCACATGTTGTTTTTTTCTGGCACCATGGATGACAAGGACCAATACAAGTCTATGGGTCTGTGAAGACCATAAAATCCATAAAGAACAATGATTGAAGGAACATATGGACCAAACACTGATGACACACTTATCCAAAGCACTGACACCGGTACCTTTTTTTTCACATAAGTATTTAAACACAGAAATTTGAATGAGGCCTTAGAAGGAGCTACGGTAATTCACAAGTGGAGTTGCAGCAAGAACAATCTATTATCTGACCATACCTCTCCCTGCCCTATTGCACATAGTGATGCATAGGCAGAAATGGAACGTAGGGTTATGGACAAAAGAAGTAAATGTTAATATTATCATTTTCTGTCCTGAATCCTATAGAGACAGACTCCGTTTACTAATAATAGCTGGATGAGTATAGATTGCTTTAAACTAAAGAATTTTTAATAATATACTTTTTTCTCAAGTATTTAAAAAATGGAAGTTATCTAAATGCACATTATTATGCCCATCTTGAAGATCTTTAAGATTTGTGGACCCCTGAATAATTACGTCCTGGAGCATTCCTCTGTACTGCATCAGATACTAAGCGTAATCCCCCAGCATAAAACATCTAGGATGCCATTTCCAACACAAAATGTGCTAGATGTGAAATGAAGCACAGCACATGACAGGAATATAAATGTCTTCATATTATAGCTCCGAGGGGGTCCTTATAGGAACACTACATGTCACACTATATGTCGTGTTATTAACAGAGATACTGAAGTACCGAGCAGCTGTTACCAGCAGTATAATCCTCAAAAGACGTCTGAGATAATCATATTAAACCCCCAAACAATATTAGCAAAAATGGTATGGATTGTGTTTTTTTCATATGTACAAAGCTACTGGGAACTTTTCCTTTTATGTAGAAATTAGCATTTAGCAAATCGAGAACAAATAGTCCAAAATTCAATTGAAAGAAAATAAGAAAGGTTTTACATGCAGTCAGTATTAATATGACATATCACACAGCGGCCAAGACTGTAATTAGAAATAAGGAGTTCTAATGGTTTTCTAGAAGGTGTGAATGGGCACTGATAAGAAACTGTTACTATTAATTGGTTCTGGGAGTGTGAGGATGTCTGCGGCCGTGAGAGCTTAGATTGCTTCTCCAGATGTAATTTAAGCACGGGAGGATTAAGCACTCTATGGGAGTCATGAAACTACTTTTCCAAATAAGAATATTTTATCATTGACATAACGATTCCCAATTTAATCTGCCATTATAGAAAGATTACATAGAACAAACAACCTGACCTGCACATCCATATAATATGAACAGGTGCCTACTGCAATGAACACATAACTTGCAAAAAGGAGGAACGCAGCAGCACTCTGTAGAGACCAATACACATGCAAACAAAATCTATCATAATTGCTGAGTAATCTGTAATAAAAAGTAAAAAAAGTAAACAATTTTTTAAAGTTACTTATAAAAATGAAGGTATCATAAATTGGCCAATTCATGTGAACCCATCAACCGCGACAAGGTGACACTTCTCTGATGGGTCCTGTCATTTCATAAATGCCTCTCTTGTGCTACAAAAGTCTACAGTGTGAATGGGCAAACATGCCTCTCCTGGGTTACAAACTTGCACATTAAAGTAAGCTGGCAGGAACCAGAGTTGATTATAAACACCCTTGGGCTGATGGGTGGGGTGCAGAGCCAGACAGGAGGAAGTAACAACCTCCAATGGATAACTACATAGAACAAAAAATAGAAAGATTCAGGAATAAGGAATATTTTTAGAACACGTCGCAAGATATTCATTTTTTTGGAATGTTTCTACTTGTGGAGTGTGCCACGGTGGCATGCAGGGACTTATAGGCCATGCAATATTCCTCTGGAAATTTATATTCCCAAAGGAACATTACATGGCCGATAAGTGTTCTGACATGGCACACTCCATAAAGAGAAATGATGCCCCTTAAATTCTCTGTCAGAGGCCTCTCATTCAGCCGAATCAAACTCCCTCCTTTGCACTGATGGGGAGTAAACACCCTGAAACAAGACAAAACCAAATGCTAAGACAGCAGAAAATAGAATATAATGGGATATATAACCCTATATAAAACTAGGGTATATATAAAGAAAATAGAATAGATGATGAAAATATCACAAAGAGAGGTATTATTGAAAAATAGTATAAATTTATTAATGCATAATTAAATATTACATAATGTGAGACTTACGGACAAAGTGTACAGGTAAGGAACAGGTGTAAAACACCACAAATAAAACTGTCAGATGTACAATAATGGACAGTGAGAGAAAAGAAAACACATATCCCCCTCTCTAGAACGGTATGTGTGCGGGCAATATATTTTGAAAATAGGTCTGATTATCATGCATGTCCCCAGTCATATAAATGTCTATAAAAGTCACAGTGAATGGCGCATAGAGGCGGACTGGATTGGCAGAGTATAATAACCAGTATACCAGTATATGCAGATCTAGTTATAGTGCGTGCCCCCAATTGTAATGTCTATAATAAGGTCACAGTGGATGGTACATAGGGGCAGGCTAGATTAGCAAAGTATACCAGCACTGCAGACATTACTAGTAGAGCAGAATTGGATTAATCATTTGCCCCCGGTCATATGAGTCTATATAAAGAATTCACAATGAATGGCAAAAAAATGGAAACAGGCTGCAGCTATAAAATATGCCAGTATTAATGAACCGGCCATTACCTTGCGACATGATGGTCGACGAGCACACTATACCGGCGAGGAGGGAGATAAAGGACAGCCCCGACGCGCGTTTCACCGCACTCGGCTTCGTCAGAAACAAGAGTTTGAATCTAGAGTGTCTGGTTTTGCTTGTTATCCTTAGTCATGTTGCAATGCTCGTTAAAGGGTCTATATTGATTTTTTCAAATCAAGTTCTTTTCCTCTCTGAAGAGGCTATTTACACATTTATTGTAAGCCATGTTGACATGGGCTAATTCTGTACTGAATTAAGTGATTCTATAATTTTTATATCCTCATACAGAAAAAATAATATTAGTCCTTTTGGTCCCTTGCCCTATGATCCACCTTTAGGACCCCATTGGACATTGCGGATGATATAATCTCTTTTCTACACACAGTGGTCCATGGTTATGTGGCATCCATACCATTTACTTGGCACGTCCCTGTAGGAAGGGGAAATGGAATACTGATAGAGTCTTGTAAAGTTATACTTAATTTAAAATAAATGAGTCATAGTTTGCATATTTTTAATAGGGTCCCTTTTCAGGTCTTATGGGATAACTACTAGGTGACAAACAATAGCTGACAGGTGAAAGTGAGCCCCTGACAAAAGTCGCCACTTTACTGATAGCAGCCCACATCTCATAGCATGATGTCATGTCCTCTAATAACCTGTAGGCAGACATCTTGGACAAATTTCACTTAGTTGTAATTGCTAATTATTATTATGATGATATAAGTTTTTTTTTCCTTGAATGATCTGCACTTCAGTAATATCATTGATGAGATCCAACAAAACCCCTGAGTCGGCTAATAAACAATTCACTCATGTGGCAATTTAGTACAATCTGCTTCCTCTGAAGGAGCACTTATTAATGCATTAAAGAAAGGAAAGAGATGGAGGTTGTTGCCATGTAACTGGACGCAGGGTATTGAGCGATGAATTTTTAATGTTGTTCATAAAGACACATTAAATCGCTCTGAACATCATGGCCGGCGATAGAAATGAAAATTTGTTGGCGGCAATTGAAAAGGCAGCTTTTGTCGATTTAACTCAATTTCAAATGTGTATTGTCGAAAGCAATCATCTACATGGCAGAGAATAGGATTTAGCTGAAAGTTCATTAACCACTTCTCTATAGAAAGATTGAATTAGGTAGGGGATACACATAAGGCTGTATTCATACTGTGTTTGGGGCATTTGTTTGACTTATATTTGATAATTGTATAATCAAAGTTATGATTTGAAAAATAGGTATACAGGTCGATATACTGATGTAGCCGGCATTAACTTGACCTGTGATGCACGCTACTGCATTTACATAGTGATCTAACGCTATTTGCTTGGCATATGCACCCATTTTCCTTATATTGGAACAGCAAATTACGAATCTTTGATCCGTCAAATGAAGCAACCCCTGAAACATTTGATGAATGCTACATCTCTATGTTTTACTAAGATGCAAATGTATAGCATAGCCATCAACATTTCAACACAGTTAAGAAAAGACACACTTATGAATATCGGCATGTGTCAATATGACATTCTTTCGGCATACAACATGTAAATGGAACGGTATGGGTCCATTCGTCGTAGTCATCGGGAGCATATACTGGTGCATATGTCAAATGTAAACCACAAACAAAACAGAAATAGGTTAGGGAACAAAAAGTAAACCTAGTGCAACAGTTTGGAACTAAGTTTCTTCTATGCAAAGTGATAAGTCTACCATCATAAAATATTTCTAAGTAAAGCTTTTCTCAAGACATTCTATCTGAATTTCAGATGAAAGTAGACCTTTCAATGAGACTGTGACCCAAAACATCTTCTTAAATCCAATAAGGAATACCAAAATCAATAAAAGACACATTGGATTGTTGTATCGTCAAATCAAATCCAGATCGAAATCCTACTGAAATGTTGGAATGTGGTTTGCAATGGACTGTGCGTGAAATATATCCTCACACATTACACAATTGAAAAGATTCTTCATAGTGGAAAGAATTAAACCAAGGAGATTTAAAACAGTCAGAGACTGTCAGACAGTCATGTGAAATTCTTGCTGGAGTTTGCTTATACGAAAGGAATCAGTCCCAGATATTTCGGTTTAGGGTGTAGCCCCTCTTGCTATATAAGGTATGTCTGAAAAAAATATTTCACTTCGTCAATTTGTTACAACAGGAGTAGACAGACATGCAGTCACTGGGCCTTGTAGACTTATCGATACCATGCGGTTTTGCTTGTGAAAGAACTTTTTGTCTGGCAAAGCCAAATACCCGTTTGACAATTAGTTTACAAAGTGCACTAGACCCCATAGCGTCCATGGCGTTGCCTCCACATCTGGCCATAGACTTGTTGTATTTCCAGTTGCATCACTTTCATCCACTTAACTTAAGATGAAATTTTGGACATATTGAGCATGTGTTAAGAAAATAAAAGAAAAACATTTTACATGAGGTGTCTTTACTTGCTAACACCATTGCATGAAATTCAATGTATATTTTGTCTGTCATTTTCAGTGATGTCTTATGATTAATGTCTCTTTGGTGAAAACTGTTTATAAAACAGACACAAGCTCTACGCCGTCTGACCTGGAGAACATGTTTCATTCTGTCTTTTATACTGCAGATATGGGGTTAATCTGCAGGTTAATAGCGTACTAAAGCCAGGAAGCCGTCACGCTGAAAGTCTGGCTACTGGAAGGAAATTAACTTTACTACCCTCTACCCTGGCAGCATTCGGTTTTTAGCCATAGGCGTGACTTCAATCACCGCTCAGTACAAAGTGAGAGTCAGCCATAACCAGTCACTGACTGACAGCCAGCTCTGCACTAATATACTGCTAAGCTGTCAGTCAGTGCCAGGACCTTGGTTACAGCCACCACTCCCTATCTACTCAGCGGTGACTGAAGCCTCTGTGATTGAATGTCAGAGGCTGCTGTGAAGAATAAACTTCATTTCCTTTTGGCAGCCGTTCTTTCAGTGCTACGGCTTTAGAATGGCTTTATTAAAAGCAAAAAAGGTTAAAAAAGATCCCCTTTAAACATGCATTAAAGGCCATGCATAACTTCACTTAAAAGTTTTCTTTAACTGAACCTGTCAGCACGACTTTGTAATGTATAGTAAAGCCATGGCTGTAATGGCGCTGTAATACTGATTACATTGGTACCTTTGGTGATTTGGTGCTTTTTTGCCTCCTCTGTTTGAAATCTCCTGTTCATAGAGAGGAAGTAGGTCACTAAAAAAGCAGTGACCCATTATTTATAGACTGGAGGCAGCGAAGGGGCTAGACGAACAGACAGGGAGAAGACCCAGGGCACAGTCCGGCCTCTGTGCACCGAAATCTAATTAGCAGAAAGCTTCAAATGGTGATTAAAGAAGAACAACAAAAAGAATTGCTTCACGAAAGGTATCATGTTAATCAGTATTACAGTGCCATTACAGCCATATCTTTACTAAACTGTTAAGATTCCACCACTCATGGTGTCTTAGGGACGCCTTGAGTAACAGCTCTGCCGCCCTATGAGAACAAGGGATGGCTGAGCTGTGAGGATTGTGAGTGACAGCTCTACCGCACAATATGAGGCAGAGGTGTGAATGTTGTGATTGACAGCTCAGCCGTACTATCTGGCTGGGTCTGTGGGATCTCCTCCAGGTGTCATGTATTCTGAGTATTTACAGGGCTATTTAGTACTCTGACAACTGTCAGACATTTGTCAGTTCTAATTTTGCTCAAGTGGTGTGTGTGTGTTTGCTCTGTTCTCTGAGTTATATCTTGATCTCTGTTGATGACCTTGGATTTACCTTTTGACCATCCATTTGACTTACCCCTTTGCCTTGATCTGCTACCTTCCTGATACTCTGACCTCAGACTGTAACCTAACTACGCTTTTCTCTGTTCGTTTTATCTGTTATTACGAGCCCTCTTAGTACTGACCACAGACCTCTTGGCTATCCTGCCTCGCTGTCCATTAGTAGGAACTAGCGTCACATGTACATTACAAAATCATACTGACAAGTTGTCTTTAATGTTTATTTGCTTATTAGATGCAAAGATATGCAGCTTTCTAAATAGTTTTTATTAAAAAAGTTCTACTGTTTTACTGCTGCAGTATCCATCAGAGTTTGTGCTCCAGGTTGAGCTTGTAACGAATGGAAGCGGAGGCAGAGGTGGTGAAGTTCACATTCGTTTTTATTTTTTAATGTGGAACCTCGAGACCGCGGTCCGGGGGGCTCCGAAGGGGGCGTGACTAGTGAGCCCCGGGTACCCGTAGTAAGGCCCCTCGAACAGGACCAGAATGGAATACCCGGAGGACACAGGTGCTACCTCCAGTTAGACCCCGGACACGTGGCAGCTGTCCCAGAGGGACCAAAGGGGTAACAAGTATTTACAGAGTCCGTGGAAAGTTCTTGACGGAGAAGGTTAAGGTCCTGGTCCAGAACGGATGGTAGAAGGCTGGCTTCAGTGACCTTGTCACGGTCCACGGGTACGGATGGCTGATGGCGGAACGGGATGACACTTGCGCCAGTAATAGCCGAGATTATCCAGATTAGCCAGATACGGGTTAGCAATGATCTGAGGAGACAAACAGTATCAGCGAAGCACAGAGACTGCAGACGCAGCGCAGACAGAACAGGCACAGAACCGGATGTAGCAATGATAGAACACGTTGCTCCGGCACTCCCCTAATGGTGGAGTGACCAGATATAGTACTGAGTGTGCAGCCATTGGTTAATTAGCTTATTTCAAAAAATGCACGCTGCCCCTTTAAGAGAGGCGGTGGGCGCGGCCTCGCGTCCTAAGACGTCTGTCAGGAGGCCTGCCAGCAGCGTGCCAGGAAGTGGAGGAGGACACAGAGCGACGTGGAGCAGATGGGACATGAGACCCCAGGCCACGCACAGACTGCTGCAGAGGAACAGGTGAGTGAGCCGAACCGAGTGCAGAGCCAGCGCTGGGACCGGGTGTAACAGAGCTCTCTCTCTGCTCCTCTCAGTGTTAGAGATAGCAGAAAAGCAATGGGTTACACAGAGCTCTCCATAGTGTGGAGAGAGAGGAGAAAGCATGTACAGTTTCAGGAAGGGCAGAGAAAACTAGTCATAGCAAAATAAGTAATGTACAAGAAGAGAAAATAATTTCAGGATAGGAGATGGCTGAATAGATCAACTAAATAAGGCAGCACCCTAGATACACACAGGCTTCAAATCCAGCCTATATTACCATAAGAAACACTTTCACAGGGGAAATGTGAAGCTTAGATCAGACTGAATTCTCCTTTTCATGGGGTGGAAAATTAATGAGGGAATGAAGTTTGCAGACTGACACGTATTGGTATTTAATATCTAAAGGGAGCCACTTACACATCTAAAAAAATATTTTTTTCTATGTCAAAGGTACCATAGTCCTTAGATATGCTTTATTTACTAAGAATGGAATATTTATCTATGACACATTTTCTATGCAGTGATTTTATTGGAGTTCTGTATATACACAGGATGTTTCACAGTGACTTAAAGGGAATCTGTCTCCGCATTTTTGTGATATCAGATAAAGATATCACTGAATTGTGCATCCCATAAGTAATCTATAGGTACCAATCATATCTCCTGACACCCCAGTTTTGATGTCAAAATACCTTTGTAAAGTTTGTTTCTCAGTATGCAAATACTGGACGGAGTTTATTCTGATCCCTCCCGCTCCTCGGCTTGTTGCACGTATCTTCGTCTGTGAATATCAGAGATGGCATACTGTTTCTGCGCTTGCGCGTTTAAAAGTGCCCTCGCGCTTTCGCAGTGTGCTTTGCCCAACAGTGAGCAAAGTAGAAAATCAGTTCTGTGCATGCGCCAGTATTTTCGGCGGTCAGGAAATGACTGCTTGCCTTGGATGACTTCCAGGGCAAGGAAAGTCAGGCAAAATAGTGGCGCATGCGCAGTAATGATTTTATGCTTTGCCCACTGTTGGGCAAAGCACGCTGCGCACACGCGAGGGGCTTTTTCAAAGCGCAAGTGCGGAAACCCGACCTGAACGCACTAAGAAGAAGAAAAGAAGTGCATAGGGCAAGACAGGGAGCGGTGGGGGAATGAGAATAAACGCCGCCCATCGGACCGGACCGCATGTATTTGCATACTGAGAAACGAACTTTACAAAGGTATTTTGACATCAAAACTGGGGTGTCAGGAGATATGATAGGTACCAATAGATTACTTATGGGAAGCACAATTCAGTGATATCTTTAACTGATATCACAAAAATGGGGTGACAGATTCCCTTTAAACATGACTTACGGTAATATAGACTATTGTAATAGATGAAAAAGTACAAAACAAAGCCGCGATAGTAAAAATCTGGACATACAGGAATTTAGCGATAGATAGAATGTGTTAAAGTCTTACCTGGCATTCCTCCTATCATGGTCATTGAGAGCAAGCTGGAATACATATTCCCGCAGGTACGTCTGTAACTCCTGGTATGTTCCAACCATTTGATTGAAAGTGCTGGTTGTGAAAAATGAGTGAACATAAATGAAATTACAACTATATAGGCCTTATTAGCTTAACAGAGCTCAGTATCAGAAGCTAAAGTATTGTCTCTTTAAAAAACCTTTAAAAAGTAAAAAAAACAAACAGAAAAACTCTCTTAATTAAAATGTTAAAAAGCCCCAAATAAGCCTATGTAAGAGCAGTAAATGGTTCACAAATGTCAATCTATGCAAATGAGAAACAGAAACACTTACTCTCTGTCAATGACAAGGCACTGTGTGTCGTCCTCTTCAGCTATGATGCTGGCAGAGCGGACATCCTCACTTAAGTAAAAGGACAGAGTGAGAAATCAGGCATTGGATGGATATCTTATTACCGCTGTTTTATGTCTCTCAATCCTCTGATCGTAATAATTATTGATGAGAAGAACACAATGGAGAAAATGTGATTTACAAACATCCCCATTGCTCTGGTGACTCAGGTCTAACTTCACAGTCCCATGTGCTGGATTTTTTATCCTGGAATTATTATTTCATATGTATTGACATCACAATAACCAGCATGTTTGAGTTACAGAGAAGCTACTATTGTTTTTTTTTTTTTAGTTGTAACATTGTTTATCTGCTTTTTTTCATATGCAGTGGATTAAATTCACTGAATCAACAAGAAATGGAATTGACTTTGAAGATTTTTACTTTATGGATAAAAGTTATAACATATAGGACACACTATACCAAAGTAATCATGGCAGTTCAATCATTGCAACACATATCAATCACTATAAATATTGGATAAAATGGCGTCCATTCAAAAGAATATAGCTGGATTGAAGTGTATTGAAAAGTAGCAACATGGCTGTGAGTGCTAAACTGCAGATTATAGGTAGAGCACAATGGGCTTGTGTTCCAGGCCTCCACCATCTTGAGGATCTAGAAGGGTTGTCAACATTCACCCTTCCTGTCCAGGCTGAACTTTCCTATTAGAGATGAGCAAATTTGTTCGGATTTGGTTCCGAAAACGATCGACATTGAATATTGTTTTTGCAATATTAGTCTAATACAGCCGAACGTCATTAGAGTCATTGGGAGTAGAAATTATCGAATATGTTCGGAACCAATCATGAAACATACATTCGGGACGAATAGTGTTCGAATATGGCCCGAATATGTCAAAATCAGATTCGGGGACAAAAATCGAACAAATGTGCTCATCTCTATTTCCTATCTGCCCTGCACAACATTTTCTAGTTACTTCATTGACTCTCACTAGCTAGTATTAATAATATTTGAGCATCTTGGACCACCATCTTTTCTATTTGTGGCTGTGAAATGGGTTATTTGAGATTTATTCATTTTAATGAAGATTTTTGACCACTTCTTAAGCTTAAGTCCGGCCATATTAATTGTGTGTACACCATATGCAAGATTTTCTATAATAAACCAGCATGGCCTTGTGAATACGTCCTGGAATCCAATTGGAATCTCCAGATCCTGTTCTGCTTGAAGTTCATTTTAAAGTCATTTATAAATAGATAGACAAGCAATGCCAAGAATCCAGACATGGAGAAATAGTCATCCCGTAAAATGGTTAATTTGCAAACAGCCTCATTGAAATTTCTCCTTGAGCTTCCAATAGATCAATATTTGATTTCAACTGTACTTTGTATACTGGCAGTGAAGCAGAATCTATACTAATCTCTACTCCCTTATCCAGTCTCTTTTTTCAAGATTAATGACAAAATGTAAGGTTAGGTCGTTCCCACTACACATGGCCTATATTACTGAGAAATAATTAGAGAATACACAATTTACATGTGAAACTAACTTTCCATTGTATGCAACATGTCTTGGTCTTGTTGCATTAATAATGATAAAAAAAAAACATGCTGCTGTGAACTAAATGAAATTAGGGAAACATAAGGCCCCTATCACATATATTCGATCTTCTCTTGTGTTTGAACTATTTCAATGTTGTTGTGGCTTGGTCAACATTATTGACTGTATTGCAACTCAATCCATAGCAGCCAAGATTTACACTTAAAATACTGAATAGCAGACACTAAAAGCACCTTGGCTGAGAATTGCAAAAGTATGAAAGTAAGGGTTATAGAACTATTGCTGCAATAGAGGTACTGTGGCTGAAGAAGAAGGGTCCACTAGTGTTGGCGCCTGTTCAAGAGACTTTTAATACCATAAATTGTGATTGGAGTTGTGGACTCGTATGATATTGATGACCCATTCCTAGGGTGAATTTAGGATAGGTCATAAATAATAGAGCAGTGGAGGTCTGACACCCTCACTCATCAGTTGTGATTACTGCAGCTCCGGCAGCAGATGGATGTAAACAGTGAAAGGAACTGCACTGCTCCTGTATAGACACTGTTCTGCAGTACTTGGCAGGGGCTGCTACACATTGAACATAGCTGCACCGTGCAGCTCAGATCGATTTTACATCGGTCCATCAATGGTGCTAATAATATGTGATTGGTGGGGATGTTGGGTGTTGAGCACCCACTGATCTGATATTGATGACCTATCTAAAAAATAAGTAATCAATATCTTGTGACTGGACAACCCCTTTTAAGCATCATGGGTTCTGAAATGTATGGCCACAAAGATAAGTGTTTGTGGAGAAAATGCTATTATCATAAAACTATAAACATCCAACTGTACCTAATTAATGCTTTTTCTCCAAAGTAATCACCGACTCCTAAGGATTTAATTTCTTGTTGTTCTTGAGACCCTTCCACTGCTTGAGTCACGCACACCTAGGCAACGAAAACATGAAATGAGTGAAGAGCCAAACACTATCCTCCAGCTTATTTGCATTCTCTCCCTATATTTGCAATAGTTGAGGCACACACTTTGTAATCATTTTTTTCGTATATCTTGGAGAAGGTCTTAAGCCAATGAACCCTATATTGTTTTGCGTTACAGGTGGAAGGAGCATTAACAGCATAAAATATTCTTTCCTTTGTTCCTGCCCTTGGTTGCTAAGCCTGTTATGTTATTTAATGAGCTGAGTTTATATTTCATCATTCAGAAAATCAGCTTCTATGAGAACAGAGCCGTTGCCAGATGAGACTACAACACAATGTTTACAAGGAATCCCGAGAGCCCGCACTTGCAGGTCTGTTCATGCCTATTCAGAGCTTTTATTTTCACGCAGAAAACCTCCTCAAATTCAACCAGACTCTTAATTGCTTAAATGAGAAACTGGCATATCACTAGCAAAAATGAGAGCCAACCACATTTAATTTGTATCAACACCAGAAGGGGCTGCGTTTCAATATGAGCGGCTTAAAAAGTCAGCTCTAATTCCAATCACTGCCAACAAATAGGTCTGCTGCAAAGAAGGAGATTGCTATCTCATCCATTGTAATGATTAGCACAGCCGGGGCAGCATGTTTAGAAACAAGTGGCAGCTCTAGCAGATGACATCCTGTTGCTTCTGTACAGACTATACCAATTGCATTCTAACTGGAAACTGCGCTGGCATTATATTTGCTATCCTGCGTAATCTGGATCATATAGAAAGTAAAGTCTCATCTCATTTTTGACCATCTTCTATTAATCATGCTGCTAAGGCAGTGGTTAAACTGGACAAGTCATGGAATAGTGGATGCAGAACTGAGCAAAACAACATTTGTTTAAATTTTTCATTCTCATTGCATAGTTATTTGCTTGCAAAGTTTAGATTCTAATTTATGCTAAGACCAAGGCTGGGTATCAGTAGAAATTAATCTCTGGTGGCATATACTTTTTCTCATGTACGAGCAATTATAGGGAGAAAGTGTCATTGAGGTAAAAAAGAACATGTCCCCACAAGAGGTCATTACAGGCTTTCTCTTGTAAGACATGAAATGGCACACAGTCCTGCTCTCCTCTGTGATCTCACTGTTGGCATTTAGTGTGTAGTGAAGAGCAGAACATCTATATGTCAATACCAACATCTTTTGCAGTTCTCCACCTCTCTCACCAATCACCATGCTCTCAACATTGTTTTATTTCCCCCTCCCTCATGCTGACTACCATAAGATAAAAATTGAAAAAGGTGTTTGTGACACAGTTCTGCTACCATGGCCTGCAGCATTTCCAGTTTTGTCTGCCATCAAGTACATTTACATTTAGATTACCATTGGTAAGCAATTGCAAAGGGAGCTGCCAGCAGCGGATCTTGATGATTTGCCAAAGTGCAATCAGTGTGGCAGAACATTCCTCAGATAACCATTAATAACCTCATTGATAACATGCCAAACCATTATTTCTGCGCATGCGCTCTTACGTTCTGCTGAATGAATCAAGATATTTCAAACATTTTATTTCCAGATTATCATAATTTTCAGATTTTTAACATGTCTAGCTTTCCTATGACTTCCTTAATTCCATATCTTTTGTTGATTGAGCATATATATCAATACAGTGCAAACGTTTTAGACAGGTGTGGAAAAATGCTGCAAAGTAAAAATGCTTTCAAAACTAGAAGCGTTAATAGTTCATTTTTATCAATTATAAAAAATATAAAGGGAATAAACAAAAGAGAAATCTAAATCTAATCGTTATTGCGTGTGATCACCCTTTTGACACTTTACTCTGAAAACAGCATAATTTTTAAGGTGAAGGGAGACTGTTCCAAACAACGTGGAGAAATAACCACAGATTTTCTGTGAACGTAGACTAGTGCAAATTTTTGTCTTTTCATGTAATCCCATACAGACTTAATGATGTTGAGATGAAGGGTTTCTGTGGGGGCCATATCATCACTTCTAGGAATATGTTCATTTTTCATGTCACAGGTCATACACCATGGTAAGTACCAAGACTGAGCACAGGAAGGTAGTTTATGGATCATCAAAATCAATCACAGGCAAAGATTTCAAAGCAGATTCGGTTTCAAGATTGCTTTTTAAGCTCTTTTGAAGAAACACCAAGAAATAGGCAATGTAGAGGACCGCAGATGCAATGATCAGCCAAGAAAACTTAGTGCAGCAGATGATACACACATCATTTCCCCTGCGTTTTGAAATTTGAAGATGTGCAGCAGTGCCATCAGCTCAGAACTAGCAGTCATCTATCGTTACTCTACATCTGGCCAGATATGATCTTCATGGAAGTATTACACCCCAAAAGCCATACTTTCAATGTGGAAACAAGATCAAAAGACTTAACTATACACAAAAACATAGCAACTAGGGAGCAGAGAAATAGCTGCCGCAATGGCCTGATGAGTAGTGTTGAGCGATACGATACCGCAAGTATCGGGT
>VIAB01002107.1:77964-101002 GCA_009801035.1 Oophaga pumilio | reverse complement strand
GGTCGGGTGACCTTTGAGTGACCCCGGTCCCCCGACCGGCAGGAGCGCGATCCTTTCATGGATCCTTTCATGGGTCGGAATGGCACCGACTTTCATGACGCATACGCTGTGTCAAAGGTTGGGAAGGGGTTAATAAATTAACAATCGCAAGTGGAGCTGTGCTGGGCTAGGTCCTGGTTGTAATGCTCAGCCATCATCTGCTGGGTGTGTAAGACAACAGTTACAGCAGCCAGGTCCTGGTATATATATATAACTGCTCTGTAGCATCTATGCCTCTGCTTCAAGAGGGACGCTAAAGTCTTGTTCTACGTCCAGCTGTAAAATGGCCTCTCTCCTCTTCCGAAGCCAATATTAAACACATAAGTAGGAAAGAGGTTTCCACTTCCTAGTCAAATGTCAAATCAGTCTGTATCTGTGCAAGCACTGAATCTGTTTTGCCGCGTGTTATCACTTGTGCAGAATTGTAGACAAGACAGTCACAGTCATTACATTGTCTATCTGACATATAACGTGCATTGACTTGTGTCCCGGATTTTAATGTTTCTTTTCTCTTTCACAGAGCCGTCTATATTGATCAGAAAATATGACTTCCAAATCACCTACTCTGGAATCTCTCATACTTCTATCCTACTCGACTGCTGAATATACTCCACTTATTCAATGTATTGCTATCTGTGCTTATTTTAAGATATATTGTGGACTATCGCTATTTATATATCTGCAAATCCATTTGCCACCTTACATGTGATCATATATAGCAGATATCGCTCCATTTAGCCCCAATATGGCGCTTGGAATGCAAGCTTTAGTCAGTGGAATGCACAAGTACCACCCACTTCTTATGACCAGCTTCATCCAGCCCCAATATGGCGCTTGGAACGCAAGCTTTGGTCAGTGGAACACATAGGAGCCGCCCACTTCCTGTGACTCACTTCCGCCTTGTGCTTGGAGGATGAGCCCGTCCCCTGTGCATATAATGGCGCTCAGATTGCAAAAAGGCTCACACCAACAAGCGGTGGACACCTTGTTGGGAGCAAAGCTGCATCATCCACTACATCACCACCGGTAAGGAGCACTTTGAGACAATTTTAACTACACCTTAAGTGGAGTAGATCGATATTCACCTCTTTATAGCGATCTCAGCCTTTAACTACACACTATTTGGTTTATCCCCAGGGAATCTCTGACTACTCTATAGATGTAAGTAAGCTTATACGCCACATTGGTACCCTTTGATAGATCTTGTCACTTTACATAATCACCTGCCTGCAGTAGTTTAACCGATTTATACTGTCTTATAGCACATATCCTATTGGTTTCTTAGTCCTATATCCAATTCGGACCCCACTACAGACAGGGACGTTCATATCTACCTGCAGCTGACAGAGATATATCCCAGTCCTAATATATACCTACTTCACAGGTATCTAGTCACTCACTATCTAATATTCATTATGCCTCATGTGCTACTTTCTTTATGCTTCACGTGACCTATCACCCATAGGTATCAGCTCTTTCCAAACACCTGGCTCAATAATAGATATTTACCATCACTTCTAGGTACGTTTATTTTATCCTTACCTAGTTACATAATTTCCTCTTTTTTGTACCTTTATTCTGAGTATCCTTTTCCACTTTTTATATCCCATGTTGCAGCTCATAGAGATTTGTCATTTGCCCAAATGAGGGATTAATACTCTTGAATTTACTTCCATAAAGCAGTCGGGTAGGTTTCTTTTCATGTTATTCTAGAGTTACTTTCTACAGTTGCTTTCAGTAACTTTCCAAAAAATTTTTTTTTTTTCTCAAAATTTTTTTTTTCTTGAAAAATAATTTTCCTGGATATCTCAGGATACACATATATTTTCTATTTCTGATTACTCACCGTTTCCTTTATTTTATTACTTTATTGTTTATATCTGTTTATCCATAGCTTAAAATAGTGTTATTTGATTGTGTTTATATTCATTGCAGTGTCTTGACAAAGGTCCAAGTGGGACCGAAACGTTGTTATTTTGTGACTGCAATAAAAATCTTCATTTTATACAAGTTGAGTGCCAAGTTATTCTTTCTAGTCACAGTCACGAGACCTATAGCTGGGGACTCCGCTGCCATCCACTTTTGCATATCGTACATGGTATTCATGGATAATGTAATACTACAGATTCAGAAATCAGCGCTAGTCTAGTTTCTCCTATAGTCCCAGCATGGCTCTTCAAACTATGTTTGCTCTGAAACACCACAGTGTTTCAAAGAAAAACATTTTTGGCTGCAATCATGCAGGCAGGCTCTGATTCATGCCGCCTGTAGTTTGGGCTGCATTAATCCAGTGACACTTTCCCTTTAACGGGGACTTAAACATGGCAATAACTATTGACAGTGACTATTCTGATTGCTATGTGGATGGTGCATGTATAGCATTAATTTTACATTTTACTCAATCGCTACTAATTAATTATACCTTTTAATCAGCTACGACAAAGGAAATGCTATGGCAGCAATGCATTTGCATGAATTTTCACATGTCAAATTAATTCAATGAATGCTTGAATCTCAATAGTAGCAAATGATGGAAAACATTTGACAAAATCAGCTGAACAACATTTTGTAAATTAAAACAGACTTATATTAGTTATGCAAATTTACTGTATGTATAGTATTAATCTAGCATATTTGTCAATCAGCGTCGCTAAATACATACAACTTCCAGGCAGTCTACTATCTTGGAAAGCTTCTCCTCGGGTAAATCTTTTAACAATGAAACACTAGGAAAAAAAAAAAAAGAATTATTAAAGAACATTTATATTCTTGGAACAAGCATTTCAAATCTTCTTTGACAGCTCTGTAATACATTTGCCACTTCTTGTCTCCATTAATGAAGATTTTTCTCCTACTCTTTCCCAGTAGTGGAAGTTGCCCACACTTCTTAATGACTTCCTCAGAGTCAGTGCTGAGTGTAAGAGAAGACATCACATCGCTCCAGCACATGGCTTGTAACAGGCAACGACTCTGTGTCCCAGATACATAAAGATTATCCATCGTCTTCCCCTGTTCAGTGTCCTTTTTGGTACAGTGCCCTGAGATAGTCTGCAATGAGTTTAGAGAACTGTTGTCTCTGCCTGCAGGGGTCATTTAAGTAATCCACGTGTATTTCGATGAAAATTCCTTTAGACCTTAGATTTGCATTAGCGAACTAATAATGCTTCCTCAGAGCCGGGGCATTATTAGCATTAAGATTGTGGTATGATTAATAAGTTATCTGACAGTTTACAGATAATGGCTTCACAGTATGAAACAGATAGGAATGGAAGTAAGCAGAAAAATACATTAATAATTGCACAGACAGCATTATAAGAAGGTATATCTAAGCCTCGTAATGCAAACAAGATCCTACAGTCCCGAACTTCCACAGGTCCGCTCATACCAGGTTACTAACTGGCTAAGTGATAGGAAACAAAGGTTGGTTATTAATGGGACACACTGTCATTGGGCCAAAGGTAACACTGGGGTACCATAAAGGTCAGTATTGGGACATTTTCTTTTTACAATATATTTATTAATGACCTTGTAAAGGGCATATAGAATAAAATTTTACTATTTGCAGATGATACTAAACTTTGCAATGTAATCAACAAAGAGGAGGATAATTTAATAATGCAGAGGGATTTATGTAAGATGGAGAATTGGGCTGACGAAAGGCAATTGAACTTATATGTAGATAAATGTAAGGTCATGCACTTCGGCTGAGGAAGCAAAATGTACAATTATGTACTAAATGGTAAAACACGGTAAAACGGTCACTGAAAAAGGTGTATGGATGGACCGGAAATTCAACTTTGAGACCAATGTCAGGCAGCTGCTGCCAGGGCAACTCAAATCATAGGATTCATTAAAGGAGGCATAGATGTTCATGACAAGAACATAGTTTTGCCTCAATTTTATGTTGACCATGGTTTTTAGGCTATGTGCACACGTTGCGGAATTGCAGCGGAAATTTCGGACGCAATCCCGCAACCCCTGCCGCGGGAAATACGCATTTTTATTGGTATGCGTATTCCCGCCAGAAACTAGTGTTTTGCAAGCGTAATTAGCTTGCAGAATGCTAGCGTTTTCCTAGCGATCTGTAGGTTGGTCACACTAGTCAAACAAGTGTTTGACAAGTGTGACAACTTTTTACTATTGATGCCGCCTATGCCGCATCAATAGTAGAAACATATAATGTTAAAAATAATAAAAAAGTAATAAATCGTGCTATTCTCACCTTCCGGCGGCCCCCGCAGCCTTCCTGGTCCTCAGCGACGCTCCCTGCCAATCGCGTTCCCAAGGATGCATAGCGACAATGACCCCAGAGGACATAGTATCACGCGAGACCGCTACATCATCTGGGGTGATTCTCGCAATGCATTACTGGGAACGGGATTGTCCGGGGGCATCGCTGACAAGCGTGAAGGCTGTGGGGGCCGCCGGAAGGTGAGAATATCATTATTTTTTAGTTTCATTATTATTTTAACAGGGATGTGGTACCCAGGGCCTGGAGGAGAGTCTCCTCTCCTCCAGCCTCTGGGTAACTTCCGCACATGAACCGCTTACTTTGTGCATGGTGGGCATAGCCACATGCGGAAAGTAAGTGGTTCAATGCATTCCTATGGCTGCGGAATCGCCGCGATTCTGGAAAAAGAATGAGCATGCTGCATATCTTTCCGTGATGCGATTCCACCGCGGAAAAAGACACAGCATGTGCACAGCATTGCGTAATCCCATTGAATATAATGAGTAGCGTTGGGTAAGCGTTTTTGCCGTGTTTTCGCCGTGAAAAACCGTGGTAAAAACGCTAACAATCCACAACGTGTGCACATAGCCTTAAGGTCTGCAATACCAAAACAAGTTATCAAACTTAGGGTTATTCAGTTTGGAAAAAAGAATTCTTAGGGACAATCTTATTACAATGTACAAACATATGAAGGGATAGTACAGAGATCTTTCTAATGATCTTTTCACACCTAGACCTGCAATGATGACAAGGGGCCATGCTCTTAGATGATATGCTACTGTGTAGGAGATGCTGGCGCCATCTTGATGGAGCTTAATTTTCTTTTTTCTCTAGTAAAATGGTGCAGGCGGCGCCTGCGCTGTAGCTTCTATCAGAACGAGAAAGACGCTACTGCGCAGGTGCGGCCGCCGGCGCCATTTGATTAAGATTTTTATTTAAAAAACTATATGTCTAAATAAAACAAAAACAGGCATATTATCCATTGTTATACAGCTACAGCACAGGCGCTGCCATTGCCTGCCTGATGATTGTGATTTTTTTTTTCAAACCATATTATATACAGTATGTAAAATAGGGGACAGGTCACTGCGGGATCATAAGCCCATAAATATGACTATCTAATCAGAGCACCACATGAAGACCCCCACAGGCCTCCCCGAAGCAGGAGCATATCATTAACTCAAAACTGAAAATGAAGATTACACAACAACCACAAGATGGATTTCATCAACCAAGGTATTATTTTAATCAGTATAGTGACGCCGACCTGACACTGTCTGTAGGTTACTGTGCACAATCCTGTTGACAGGTTCCCTTTAAGGTAAGCATTCAGTTTAAGGAGTCTTTCCCAGACTATTGGTAGTTTCATGTTTTCTCTTTGTATATTTGTTTTTTATGTAGGGGTCATAGCTTACTGTGTTATTTTAGAACACAAAAAATGCAAGGTTTGTATAAACAAAATTGTATTACATTACCTGCGGAGAAAGCTGAAATATTCCTGATGCTGAGCCTGTGCTGAACTCATCATAATGTTCTGGAAAACCTGCCTATCCAAGACCCAAATCTTGGCATCTGTTACAGCTGCAAAAAGTATGCAATGTATTGGTTAAAATATTATTCTTAGTCAAAAACACAATATTTAACAACATATTTCTTGAAGAGTTGTCCCCATGGGCAGTGCACGCTATCTACCCAATTTACCTAGGAAAGGTTTAATTAGAGCTAAGCCTGGATCTTACAATGGGTACAGAAAGTATTCAGACCTCTTTAAATTTTTCACTCTTTGCTTCATTACATCCATTTGGTAAATTCAAATTCAAAAAAGTTCATTTTTTTCTCATTATTGTACACTCTGCACCCCATCTTGACTGACAAAAAACAGAAATATAGACATTTTTGCAAATTTACTAAAAAAGAAAAACTGAAATATCATATGGTCATAAGTATTCAGACCCTTTGCTCAGACACTCATATTTAAGTCACATGCTGTCCATTTCCTTGTGATCCTCCTTGAGATGGTTCTACTCATTCATTGGAGTCCAGCTGTGTTTAATTAAACTGATAGGACTTGATTTGTAAAGGCACACACCTGTCTATATAAGACCTCACAGATCACAGTGCATGTCAGACCAAATGAGAATCATGAGGTCAAAGGAACAGGCCAAGGAGCTCAGAGACAGAATTGTGGCAAGGGACAAATCCAGTCAAAGTTACAAAAGAATTTCTGCAGTACTCAAGGTTCCTAAGAGCACAGTGGCCTCCATAATCCTTAAATGGAAGAAGTTTGGGACCACCAGAAGTCTTCCTAGACCTGGCCGTCCAGCCAAACTGAGCAATTGTGGGAGACGAGTCTTGATGAGAGAGGTAAAGAAGAACCCCAAGATCACTGTGGCTGAGCTCCACAGCTGCAATAGGGAGATGGGAGAAATTTCCTCAAAGTCAACTATCACTGCTGCCCTCCACCAGTCCCGACTTTATGCTGCCATATTATGCTCCTGACAAGCGGTGGATTACCGCGTCTATGCCGCTGCAATATTAGCACTCACAGTGCTGACACATGGTCTGAAGCCGTTTTACCCTCTTTTGTGGTTTACCCTATTTCCTCTAGGCTCACAGTATCATTACATTGAGGAAGGTCATGTAAGACCGAAACGTTTGCTGTATGTACTGTTTTGATTAAAATTTCACTTTTTTCATAAGACCACGTGTGTGCCAAGGTTTATATTGAATACGTCACGGATTGGGATCCTACCTGAGCACCACATTCTCCTTTTGGAGTTGTGCCAACGATTTTGTCACTTTCTTCAGTGCAAGACATATGAAAGCCCACATAGAGTTTGCTAAAAAAAACCATAAAGGACTCCCAGACTATGAGAAAGGAGATTCTCTGGTCTGATGAGAGGAAAAAAAAAACTTTTTGGTGATAATTCTAAGCTGTATGTGTGGAGAAAACCAGGCACTGCTCATCACCTACCCAATGCAATACCAATAGTGAAACATTGTGGTGGCAGCATTATGCTATGGGGGTGGTTTTCAGCTGCAGGGACAGGACGACTGGTTGCAACTGAAGGAAACATGAATGCGGCCAAGTATAGAGATATCCTGGATGAAAACCTCTTTCAGGGTACTTTGGACCTCAGACTTGGCCGAATGTTTACCTTCCAACAAGACAATGACCCTAAGCACATAGCTAAAATAACAAAGGAGTGGTTTCAGAACAACTCTGTGACCATTCTTGACTGGACCAGCCAGAGCCCTGATTTAAACCCAATTGAGCATCTCTGGAGAGACCAGAAAATGGTTGTCCACCAACGTTCACCACCCAACCTGACGGAACTGGAGAGGATGTTGCATCATTCCAAAGAAGACTCACGGCTGTACTAGCTTAAAAGTATGCTTCAACGCAATACTGAGCAAAGGTTCTGAATACTAATGACCATGTGATATTTCAGTTTTTCTTTTTTAACAAATTTGCCAAAATTTCTACATTTTTGTTTTTTTTCAGTCAGGATGGGGTGCAGAGTGTACATTAATGAGAAAAAAATAAACTTTTTTGAATTTACCAAATGGCTGCAATGAAACAAAGAGTGAAAAATTTAAAGGGGTCTGAATACTTTCCGTACCCACTGTATCTCTTTCCCAGTTCATCTGAGGCCGTTACTAGAGTTAAGGACCATCCATATGAGGTCAGTTTTTGGTTGGTGGATGGCTTATATACATTGTTTGATCATCAGATGTTAACGAAGCGCAATACGTTACTTTTTATTTTACATGTGTAGCAATAGTGGAATTCATGTATTCATTAATTGCAGCACGCTGACACATAGTATAAGGCCCTGATTCATGGCCTTTGCACCTGATTTTTGTCTAGTTATGTGTGTTGTGTGCCTTTATTTTTGCTTGCATCCAATTCATTCTTCTATTTCCGCCATCCAGGAAGTTTATTTTGTATGTGCTCACCTTATTTTGTTTTGTTTTCCGCCTTGTGTATGGAGTTTAGTGATTCATATGTTTTCGCTTGATTCATCAAAGTCACAAAATTTGACACAATTTCACTATAGCTGCCCCCAGTGTATTCACGAATACGTTAACATTTTGCCTCGATTTTCATGATTTTTGGTGCCCAAAGTTGCAAAAACAGTACAAGATAGGAAACATTTATTTTTTTTACCTTTCACCAAATTCCTGAATTACATGAACCATTTTGATGAATTTGTCACCAAAAATGACTCTTACTACACAAGACAAAAATGGAAGGTGACTTAAAGAACCCTTAAATGATGAATTGCGGCCAGTTTGTATATTGGTCACAGCATGCACCAACACATTAATTTAGTAATAGGAGAACTGACCTTGTTTTATATTTTCTGCATTTCAATATTGTGTCATTCAATATAATTTATAAATGTTTTTTTTTTAATACTTTTAATATATGTTTGTCTGGAAATAAGGTCAGCCTAATCCAAAAAAAGAGACCTGAATTAGAATTGGTGCTAATCAGTTCTCAAGACCCAGTTCATCAGACATACGGTACCAATCATCTGTGGTCGCTGAACAGGAGCCCTGCCGACAAATGAGGCTCTTTTGATTAGCTGGCCTGGCAGGACACTCATGTGGCGTTGCACCAGACTGGCTAATCAGAAGAAGAGCCTCAGATGTCGTCAGGTAAAGAGACGGTTCTCAGGGCTCCTATTCAGCGACCATAAATGACCGACATGTCTGATGAATGATGTTATGAGAAATGATTGACACTAACCCTAACCTTAAATTCCCATATTGCCATAGGTATCCATAAAAGAACAAAATTGAGTTTCGCTATCATTCATATAGGCGTGAATGTACCTATAACCTATTGTAAAAATAATATAAAAGATTCTGTGGATCATTTTTACTCTGCGTCTTACTGGTGAAACACATTACATAAAATCCATGTTTTATTGCTCAGAGAAGGTTAATTAAAATCAAATAAGGCACGATGAACAATGTTATTGGGATTACAACTTAATGAAAAAATAAAAGGATGTAATGACATAGATATTCCTGATGTATTGCTTATTGTCTTTTTATGTGGAGTATGATTGTGGTTAGCCGTGGTAATGACTCATACCTTTCACAGTGGCTGTTCGCTTGCAGTTATAGAGAATTGCTAATTCCCCAAAAGCGGTCCCCGGATGCATCTGTCCAAGCAGCCGACTGTTCTGTATAACATCAAGCAGGCCCTCTGCAAGAATCAAATAATCACATTAACCAGAAAATAGTGTTCCACCACTGTGTAGTTTTAGATGGAGTCTACATACATAAATATGGGAGTGCACAAAGACGAAACATTGAGCACCAGAGATCAGGCAAAGCATGAAGGTCATGTATAATGTCTAGCAGAAAATGTTATATAGAAAAATACTGGTAACCAAGCCCCAAATTAATAAGAATTCGGCATTCTCACAAAATGTAGAAATGGGAAACTAAGTAAATATGTTTTCTTAAAAAGGTTCACCTGACAATGTCGATTAATTCAAACAGTATAGATGCATTGCTTTAATACTGAATCAAATATAAAGAGCAATGATAAGATACATTATTCTATATAAGAAATGGCAACATTTTTAGATGTTTTGTTTCTCAAGTTAGGCCTCATTCACACGTTCGTGTTTAAACATGTACTGTACGTGAAAAAGTGATACCAGTGTTATCCGTGTTTTTCATCAATGTGACATCACTGTGTCATCAGTGTTTGGTCGGTGTCAGTATTTACCATCAGTGTCATCAGTGTTTGGTCCGTGTGGCCGCAGCTACCATCAGTGTGTCATCAGTGTTTGGTCCGTGTGTCCGTTGTTGCCTTCAGTGTGTCATCAGTGTATTGTCAGTGTGTCCGTTGTTGCCATCAGTGTGTCATCAGTGTTTGGTCCGTGTGTCCGCTGCTACCATCAGTGTGTCATCAGTGTTTGGTCCATGTGTCCAGTTTTGCCATCAGTGTGCCATCTGTGTATGTTCCATGTGTCTATTTTTATCATCAGTGTTTGGTCCATTTGTCCATATTTACCATCAGTGTGTGATCAGTGTTTGGTTCATATGTCCAGTTTTGCCATCAGTGTGTCATCAGTGTATGCTCCGTGTGTCCATTTTTACCATCAGCGTGTCATCAGTGTTTGGTCCGTGTGTCCATTTTTACAATCAGTGTGTCATCAGTGTACAGTCCGTGTGTCTTTTTTTGCCATCAGTGTGTCATCAGTGTTTGGTCCATGTGTCTGTTTTTACCATCAGGGTGCCATCAGTGTTTGGTTCATGTGTCTGGTTTTACCATCAGTGTGTCATCAGTGTTTGGTCCATGTGTCCGTTGTTACCATCAGTGTGTCATCAGTATTTGGTTCGTGTGTCCATTTTTGCAATCAGTGTGTCATCAGTGTATAGTCCGTGTGTCTTTTTTTGCCATCAGTGTGCCATCAGTGTTTGGTCCATATGTCTGGTTTTACCATCAGTGTGTCATCAGTGTCTGGTCCATGTTTCCCATTTTTACCATCAGTGTGTCATCAGTGTCTGGTCCATGTGTCCGGTTTTACCATCAGTGTGTCATCAGTGTCTGGTCCATGTGTCCGGTTTTACCATCAGTGTGTCATCAGTGTACAGTCTGTGTGTATGTTTTACCATCAGTGTCTGTTTTTCACTGAATGCTTGCTAGAAGGAGCTTGGGAAACCAATATCAGCTTTTTTGTTCATACAAGAATAATGTAGGACATATGAATGGGAAAAATGGACAATGACCAAACATGCAAGAACAGTGGATCCAGCAGTGTTGAAAATCGACCTATTTTTATGCACATAAATAAAAAAAATAACATGTGAATTTGTTCTTACCCTAGATTCAGCCAATAAATTGGGGTTGGCAACTTTTGGGGCATTTTTCTGTTTTACTTTGATGTGACCACTGCAGTCACTTGCACAATGGTTTTGGCCCAGGAGCAGCAGGGCATTACTAAAGTGAGTGTTATTTAATATTTTATTCCATTCTGAGAGTTTTTTTTTACAAAACTAAGTGACCAGACTCTTTAAAGGGCTTTTACCTTTTTCCTAAAATTGAACTCACAGATCGTGGTTGTAAGTAGAAGCAATTTTCAATTTACTGCCGATTAAACTTTTCAGCCATTCTTGTGATATAAACACTTTATTTTCATTTGTTTACAGCTCATTGCCTCGGATACTGTCTGACCACCACTTTTAGACACTACTGAGTGATTGCAACTTACAAGCTCTTTTCTTTTGTGCTTGTAAGCTTTGCTTTGAATCTGGTCAGGATTTCTATTACCTCCTAATCCCAGCCAACTTCAGAGCAGTGTTTACAGGCTATAATGCAAAAGTGGTCGGTCTCCTAGGCAATGAGTTGTAAATAAAAGAAAAGTGTTAGTATCTCAAGAATTTCTGCAAATCAGTCAGGGTTCATGCAGACGATTGTAGTTTTGGTCTGAGTGCGATCCGTCAATACATTGGATCACACTCAGACCAATGTTATTTCATGAGGCAGTGCACATGTCCGATTTTTTTTCCTTGGGCCAATTGGTCCATGGAAAAAAATTGCAGCATGCACAATTTGCCTTCATGTCTATGGGTCCATGGAAAGCTTCAGACCTTCATCCCAGTGCAGTCCAATTTTCAAGGACATACAGAATGGAGAAAAACTGGTCCCACTCTGATCAAACTCTGATCAGAGTCTGATTAGAGTGTGATTAGCATATTCGAACTGTTTTTCTCGGATAGAGAACATACGGTCATCTGCACCTGCCCTGAGGATGAGATTAACCCTTCAAGTTGTGGAGGCTCAGAAGGCTTTCAGTTCTTCCCCAATACAAAACACTAGTTTGGTGCACTACTATTAACCAAAAAATGACATATTCCTTACCTGCTAGAACATAGAGATGGTTTCCTGCCGCCCCCTCCTGAATTACTAGCTGTGATTGGCTGTACACCCTCTCATACATACAATCCACCATCCTCCGAACATGAGAAGCCTCTAGCTGCCTCAAGAAGTCATTACTCATGATGGCTCCAGTGATTAGCTTCTTAGCACTAGGGATAAAAGTACATGGTTCATATTTACTTCCATGTGCAAACTAGCATCATAGTTTTATACTGCCACAGCACCACAATTAAAAAATGACATCTGCTTTAGATATGAGTAATCAGCTTTATGGAGGGTCTGACACAATCTTCTCCACAGCAAATATTTGTGCTCTTCCTATCACACAGCAGAGGATAAATGTCATTGTGAATATCATTTTCTCAATATTGTGCCTCAGGATGAGAAGAGAAGAATATATTTCAATATCTCTCTCCACAT
The DNA here is from genome assembly GCA_009801035.1 of Oophaga pumilio. Taxonomy (NCBI): domain Eukaryota; kingdom Metazoa; phylum Chordata; class Amphibia; order Anura; family Dendrobatidae; genus Oophaga; species Oophaga pumilio. The sequence goes on along the minus strand of VIAB01002107.1, from coordinate 88,403 downwards.
GGGAGACTATACCCAGTAATCATTTTAAGACAAAAACTCCACTATTATCTTCCATCTTTCCAAATGATATGAGAAAATAGTTTTGTTAGCCACTGAAATAATTCTAAAATGATTCCTCGTGGGAGTTTTGCAGTCTGGCATTTTAGAAGACGATCATTAATGTCATCAGAACAGCTCAGCGGTGCTGTAACCTTTTAACATTGAGCTAATTATTTTTCAATCGAGAGGGCGGCAGTTTGACAATGTCGGACAGGAGCTGCAGAGAAATTGGTGTCTTAATATTTTGTCAGGCACATAATCATTTTTACTGAACATTTTGTTTAGCAAAATCCATAACATTTCTCTGTAAAATGTATTCAGGTAACAGCCGAGTCCCTGATTAAAAAGCTCCTTGCATTGACAAGTGCTGGGTGACATGGGATTTTGTCAGGGGCCTTTGAAGTGACAGCAGTGTAGTTAATGCAATCAAACAGTAAGGTAACCGATGGCATTTTAGTCAAAGCAAAAATAACATTGACAGACATGGCAGTACCTTTACTAATGCACTCGACTGTTGTCGAAATAGTTCATACGGTACAGGTTAACCAACATCTGCCTGCGGCCGGGGTCACAATTGCATATGGCATCCGATGCGAGAACATCAGATGCAATATGCTAATGACCCTCGGCTCCTGTGTAAGGGGATTGAATAATGTCTATTATGATAAAATGGTACTGCTACACTTAAATGTGTATTACTTTTGTTCTGCACTGGTATTGTTACACTTGAATGTGTATTACCATGTTTGGAAACTGTATATTTCTATTCATGTAGATATATGTATTATAACATCTTCTCTTTCACTGTAAAGTATATCTATGTATAGTAGTGGTTAGGTACAGCCACTAGATGGGACATTATAGAATGTTATATGGGTAATTAGCGCTTAGGATATGAAATGGTTAAACATAGGAGGGGCTGCTGTGTGGTAAGTCCAGAACGTTTTCATAGAGTAGTCAGTTATGGCGTAGTGCCCGAGTCGTCCAGACGGGCCATAGGCCCTGGACACCGCAGCAGCCACGTAACGTTTTTACAAGAAGAATTACAGCCTTTCAGAGTCCCTTTGGGATAGAAGGACAGTGTGCAGCACCGGAGTGTCAGCAGCTTGGAGTGGGAAGAAGGAAGCGGTCCAGAAAGTACAGGGCGCGGATTGTTCGAGATGTGGCTGACTGGCTGATCATTACATGGGAAGATTCACTCAGATCTGGGGTGAAACAGATGAGGGAGTCCCCAGAAGTAGTGAGTCTGGACAAGGAGAATGCTGCGGTACCGCCTAAGGTGCTATTAACCCGTAATGTATTGGAGGACGTAGAAGGAAGCACAGGGAAGGTGCAGGAGTCGAACTGTGTGGTATCCAATGCTGTCCCTGTATCTGACAAGAATGGGCTGCAAAGTGTGCCTAGTAGAGTTCTTCGTTTTGCACTGGAATCAGACTGTGTCTCAGTTATATCGGAACCGGGTACAGAAGGTCCCCAGCATCACAGAGGAGTCCCTGATGGTATAGCAAAAGAAGACACAGGTACGCTGTTGAGGAGACACTGTTTTCATGTAAGAGGAGGCCAGGGCCCTAATTTAACTGAGGGCTCGTCCATGACTACACCCCTGGTCCAATCTTACACCTGCTCTGCTGCGTGCGGGAGACGAGTGTCATGCTAATGTGCTCCGAGCATCTCACACAGAGTGGATCGGAGCACAGCTACGGAGGAGGCAGAGAACCTAATTTCTATATTTCCTCCATTGCCGGCGTCGGCATATATCGCACAGCACTCTGATGATTATATTCAAGTGATGTGCATTGTGACACTCGCATCCATAGACTTATATGGGTGCGAGTGTGCCGCAACTCGGCAGAGTGTCGGTGACAATCCCATCATGCTGCGATTTCACTAGCACATAGAATACGGCTGAGTAAAAAAAGGTGATGGGAGCTGCCCCATAGATTAATATTGGTCCGAGTGCTATGCAATGTTTTATCGCTTACCACTCATCTGTATTCATTGCCAGTGTGACTCCGGCCTACTACTGACAGATACTCCTTTATGACAGAGAACTTCTAAATTAACCCCTAAAAAACATTCAATGGACTTTACGCAGAGATAAAGTTAACATGGAATCAGTCAGCAGGATTTCACCCCAAAACTATTTATATGTGCTTGTAGCGCTTTCAAGGACAAGTCCAGCAATTTATAAGGCCAGTCCATTCCTTCATTACTGAGAAATAAATGTTTGAATTGATATGCAAATGAGGCTTAAATGCTATTTGTAGATCGGAAGCCTCTGTCACTCCAGCTCTATTTCCCACCCAGCATCTCCTCCTCTTACTTCCATGACATACTCTTTACAATGTGACTTCAAGCAACGGAGTCATCAGTCAAGCAGAAGGAGGTGGCACTGAGCGGCGAATAGAGTTGGAGTGACAGTGTCTTTCAAATTACAAATAGCTCTTTAGCCTCATTTGTATATCAATTCAAACGCTGATTTTCCAGTAATGGAGGAAGGTACTGGCCAAATAAAGATATTGCTGGACTTATCTTTGAAAGAGCTACATGAGCATATAAATAGTTTGGAGTGAGAAATCCTACTGACAGATTCCCTTTAAAGAGTATTAAAAAAAATGAAAATATTTCTCAACAGTTCTCTTTAAATCCTCCTTTTTTTGTCCAAAATATAATTAAAACTATGAAATATATAAACAAATCTCCAATATGCGCGTCTGTTACTGTCCTATGGGTGGTTTTAAAGGTGCCAAACACTTAAGAAAGCTGTCACCTATGATATACATCAATGTTTGGCTGGCTTGAGAGTATTTTTTTCAATGGAGAGAGAGGAGAAAGCTGCGGTCAGTGGCTTTGGTGACAGCCTCTCTCGGGGACGAAGGAATAGTCGTTTAAATTCAAACTGCCTGATTCCCTCTCCATTGATATCATCTGTAGGGACAGAATTTAGAGTCTCAATATTCATTAACCTCTTTCCAACATCGGGCGCAAATGTACGCTGATGACGGACACCCTTCCTTTGATGTGGGCTCCGGCTCTGAGCCGATATCTTTTCCAGCACGTCAGCTGTTTTGAACAGCTGACATGTGCCGCTAACAGCTGCACGAGGAATTGCAATCCACCCACGGCTGTTAACCCGTTAAATGCCGCTGTAAAACTCTGACAGCGGCATTTAACAAGCGCTTCTGGCAAGAGCGTCAGAAATCCGCTCATCAGTGACCCCCGTTACGTGATCGCGGGTCTCCGATGGGTTGGCATGACAACCAGAGGTCTCCTGCAGACCTCTATGGTTGTCACTGCTGGCTTGCTATGAGCGGCTGTATGTAGCTGAGCTGATCGGGTTATGGTCTCCCATGACAACTATTGAAGCATGCCAAAAGTAAAAAAAAAAATGTTTTAAAAAGTATAAAAAATAAAAAACTTATAAAAGTTGAAATCACTCCCCTTTCGCCCCTTTTAAAATAAAACAATAAAAAAATCAAACATACACATATTTGGTATCACCGTGTTCAGAAGTGCTCGATCTATCAATAAAAAAAGGATTAACCTGATCACTAAATGGCGTAGTGAGAAAAAAAGTCAAAATGCCAGAATTACGTTTTTTTGGTCACCTCGACATTTCACTAATGTGATAACGGGGCGATAAAAGGATTGTATCTGCATGGTATAACTAAAAATGTCAGTTCGGCGCTCAAAAAATAAGCCCTCATCCAATCCGAGATCATGAAAAATGGAGAGGCTACGGGGATATCTGAAAATGGTGCAATTTCTTTTAACAAAGTTTGGAATTTTTTTCACCACTTAGATAAAAAAGAACCTAGACATTTTATGAACTCATAATGACCTGGAGAAACGTAATGGCAGGTTAGTTTTAGAATTTAGTGAACCTAATAGAAAAGCAAAACAAAAAACAACTGTGGGATTACACTTTTTTTTTGAATTTCACCGCACTTGGAATTTTTTTCCCACTTTCCAGTACGCTATATGTTAAAACCAATGGTGTTGTTCAAAAGTACAACTCGTTCCGCAAAAAAACAAGCCCTTACATGGCCATATTGGCCAAAAAATAAAACATTATGGCTCTCGGAAGAAGGGGAGCAAAAAACAAAAACGAAAATACCCCTGTCATGAAGGGGTTAAATCAGGTATTGAACCCATTCTACGCCTGAGTGGTAAGAATTTTTATTGGTACATTTTTAATCTTATTAAAGTCTTCATTGAAAACAACAGGTTTTTATTGTGCAGAAACATCTCTGTAAGCCACATTTTTGTTGATGGTCGTATCATAAGTTAAACTTAAGGGAAACTGCTTTTATTTTAAAGTAAAAGGAAGATCAGGATTTCTTAGTTCCAGAATAACTCTGGGAATGAATACCCTTGTATCTTTAAATGATCTGGTGAGGATTTCACAGTCATTTACTTTTGACCTCATTTTCTTTACATCCATTCTGGTGCCATTGCAAAGACCTCTTGTCAAATTAAAGTTCCTTAATAGCATGACTACTGCACCAACTTTCAAATTTAGTCTATGAGAAGGCATACCACCAGGAGTTCAGCTGTTCAATAACTCCATTGGATAGTTTGCTACTTCCTCAGCATTTGCAGTGTCTTGATGAATTTAATCAATGCTATCGTAGCATTTCAATTCAGACTGAATTTGTCTAAGAACATTTTCATTCAGTTCATGTGAATGTTGTTTTTGAGTTAGAATGGCACAGTTTGCAATGCTTTCATCTTTTGTTTGGATATCTTGGGAAAGACAGCAACAACATTACATCCATTTTCACTGCACACAGAAAGAATTTCAAGATACCTTCCCCTACTCACAGTTCTTGAAGTTTTCCATCTCTAAGCTTTAAAAGTCATTGAGAAAAGCCTCAATGTTCTTGAGGGACATTTTACTCACTGGTCCGCATGTTTTGGTCCAATTTGAAGACTTCAATATTCCTCCAACAATTGATGTTTTTCATGCATGCTGAAGTTATTTTGGTGCTGCTGCCAAGTGGTAAAACAGGAAGAATTTGTTGAAAATCTCCAAACAAGAAGACCGCGCCTCTGAACTCTTCTTTTGAGGGAAGTTTTGAATCTTCAGTCCTGAGCTCTTTATACAATGTGTCAGCTGCATTTACACCATGAGCTGGAGCCATAGAAGATTCCTCTTAGATCATGAGTTTAGCATTTTTCAACTTAGTGGCAGTATTGCTGCCATGATGAATATTGCAAATAGATGTTTCATTAATTGGCATAGGCAGTTAGAACTGATTATATGAAGTTTGGGCTCTCTCCATCAAAGTAACTGTAATGCCTGTAAATGCACTTGGCAGACTAATTTGTTTTTCCACTTCCATTAGGTCCGTCAATGAAAAATAAGAGTATTGGCAAGATGGGGTTTTCAATTGCTTCTTCGATTTTGACAAAAGCCTTTTGTTGTCCTGGGTTTAATATTTGGAATTTCTCCTCAAGCAATGCCTTTTCTGCAACAGGGTCATATTTGCCGTAATGGATTGGCTCATTTTACTTGCCAACAGGAAGTTGTAGGCCAAAATCTTTTAATGACTTTCCATGTGTCCGTAACACAGATTCAATTTCATGTAATGTCATATAGAGGGCCTTTTCTACATGAGGGAAATGTCTCTTATGGTTTTCCATGAGATTTTTATTGTGCCTTTGAAACAATGCTTCTGCATTAGATGGTTCACACATGATGCAAATAAATGCAAACAATTGTCTAAGTAGTATTGGTATTTGATGGCAGATTCCCATTCAGATTCATCATCAATTAACCCTCTTGCATTACATGCTTCTTGGAAAGTAGCAAAACAGTTTCTTTTAGTTGTTCTGAGATACTGGAAAGATGTTGCTCCTCTAACATTGAGAAGGAGAATTCGGAGAAAGTAGTTTTCTCTGTCTAATGGACTAACGGTAAACATTCTGCCAATTGTGGTTTTATGACCTTTGCTACGTGGTTTCCATCTAACATTGTTATCATCTCATGTGTAATGTTCAGGGATTTCAATGTATAAATACTGTTGGGCATTAGGATCTTCCCGATTTAGTTTAAACCAAGCAAAAAGTTTAGACATGGTGTCTTTCTGTTGCACAGCTTCAGTTTCTTTACCTGGTAAAAAGCATGTTAGATGCTAATCCTCTAGGTGGACATTTAATCTTTCCACATGATCAGTTTGATGGTGCATTTTATATTCTCTTAGTCTCCAGCATGCTTCAGGTGCACTTAAATATTGAGTTTCCAAGTAATTTTTTTTTACTTCTTCCCATTCAACTGTGGCTTCTTGTTCTTTGGAGACAGTACCAAATTGGATATTTGCACAACCATGCCCTTTATAAACATATTTGAACAAATATTTTATTCTTTGTATGGAACTGCAAATGTCTACGTTTATGTGTTCTAAGGGGTAAGGTTTCTCCTTGTGGAGAGTGACATACCAGCTCTGGCGTGTCGAGGTAAGGAGGCTTATTCGCCGTGCAATGCTCCTCTGGGAAATTTAATATGCAAATTGCCTCTTCAAAAAAAGAGAGGACTTGTACTCTATAGCGCCACCTATTGGAAGTAGCGATCCTACAAGTCACAATCAACCCTTTAACGAGTCTTGTAATATGACTTAGGATAAAAGCCAAATCAGTATCTCCATTTGCAGACACGGTGTTAGGACTATTGGTCCTCGTCAGTACAAAGTAGGAGAGATCTGATTTGGCAAGGTGAGAGGCTCTGGACTGAGGTCAGGGGGTAAGGTTTCTCCTTATGGAGAGTGACATACCAGCTCTGGCGTGTCGAGGCCAATATTCCGAAACACCGTGTCTGCAAATGGAGATACTGATTTGGCTTTTATCCTGTCATATTACAAGACTCGTTAAAGGGTTGATTGTGACTTGTAGGATCGCTACTTCCAATAGGTGGCACTATAGAGTACAAGTCCTTTCTTTTTTTGAAGAGGCAATTTGCATATACGTTTATGTGGGCATTGTACTTTAAAGAAAGATAGAGGTTGTAAGGTGCAACCCTTCTGTTATCAACACTGTTTCCACCAAGCTCAACAAAGTTGTTATCATCCCGTAATTGGTATTTAGGGTATCCATTTACATTTCCAAACAAAAATCCTTGGGAAAGCCTTTGGTACAGTTCCCATTATCCATACATGGTGCATTTGGATTCAGTGCAACACATGGACCATGCATCATGCAAGGTATTACAGTTTTATAAAGCCTCGGATGAGTGTCTTTGTGTGGAAGCTCTGGACAAACAATTTTGTCAATTATTTCTTTCTCCCAGGTCTTGTATTCTGGGTCCATAAATACCAATATGTGTCCACAAGGAAGCCCTCTTTTTTGGAACTTGATTTCATACACCATACCATTAACGAGTCCAAATCTGTGATATCTGGTTAAGTCTCCAAGTAGCAATTTTAGTTTCATGTAGAATATTTGTGCTACTAAATCAGGGCTGTCGCATGGTTACTGACTGGGGAAGTAAGTTTTCCATGATTTCCGTCCATTTTGGATTGCACGTGACTGTTACAAATAGGTCAGGTTTGCCATATTTCCTGACCATTTCCATGGCATCTTGGTAGTTTTGTGCCATATTTCTTGGACTTTCCTGAAAAGTTGATGGCTGTAAAATTGGTGAAGAACGTTGTGTTCTTCAGCTTTTACGATACTTTGAGTTTTGCGCACCCAATTCAAACGGTTTACCTCACTTTTACCATAGGCATCAACCATAAATTCATGTGTCAGCTTTCCTTCATTAAGGAACTGGTTAAAAGTACCATCACTAATGGCAAAGTGGTATGAATACCATTGAAGTTGAGTTACATTTCCTTGAACAACTGTTTTTTTAGATCTGTAGTCAACCCAGAATCCCCATAAAGGAAAAGCAAAGGGTAGCACATTGGGTCAGGGTCTACTCAGCATAGATATACAGGTGCTTCTCACAAAATTAGAATATCATCAAAAAGTTAATTTATTTCAGTTCTTTAATACAAAAAGTAAATCTCCTATTATATAGATTCATTACAGAGTGATCTATTTCAAGTCTTTGTTTCTGCTAATGTTGATGATTATGGCTTACAGCCAATGAAAACCCAAAAGTCATTATCTCAGTAAATTAGAATAATTAACAAAAAACACCTGCAAAGGCTTCCTAATAGTGATGAGCGAATTTGTTTGGACAACGATCGTCAAACATAAATTCGGCATGAATGTGGCACTTTTGGATTCGTGATCAGAAACACGAGCAAAATTTTATAAAATTGGTAAAAATTGGTTACATTTGGTAAAAGTGCAGGAAAATATTTTTGCGTTGCCACAAAAGTATTTTCAGCACTTTAGCAGTGAAAATGGTGATGCATCATGAGCATTTGGCCCCTGTTTGATGAGGGGAGGGGGTTTGCAGAGCTCAGAGGTGTGGCATTCTTGTAAACAGTCTTTTTTTTCCCTAACTTTAAGTGTGCACATTGTGGCTAACCAATCAGGGTGCAGGAAATATCCACAATGTCCTGACACAATGGCTTGTGTCATTGGCTGCAGAAATCACATGTCCCTCTCCATATAAATAGTGGTCATCTTGTTTTAGAGCCATTTTGACACAGTAACAGCACAGAAAGGCTGCTACTGACGCTGGCACTGTTAACAGCAAGATTTTAGCTAGTTTGTTAGGCATTTGTATATCAGTCAGATAGTGTAGCTAGCTAGTGTCCAATGTGGCTGTTAAATTTACCTTCTTGCACTTTTTTTTCTTTTTTGGACATTACTGAGGTCCACAAAGAATTTCAGCAGGGCACGTGTTGTGCACTTCTTCTATTGTGCTCCATGCACGAGTATAGCATTCTAATTAATATTTTTTCAATAGCTAAATGTGAAAAAGCCTGCTGTATCCCACATTTGAGCTAGATATCTAGGTGGTTGTATATCAGTCAGATAGTGTAGCTAGCTAGTGTCCAGTGTGGCTGTTAAAATTACCTTTCAGCATTTTATGTTTTTGTCATTACTGAGGTCCACAGACAAAGCCAGCAGGGCACAAGTCCTACAAGTGCACCATTTCTATTGTGCTCCATGCAAGATTATAGCATTCTAATTAATATTTATTCACAAGCTAAATGTGAAACAGCCAGCTGTATCCCACCTTGTCATTTAGTGGTGTGGTGATATGAACCTGTCTGCAGACCTAAGGCACATTAAAAAAAAATTATAATTTTTCAATTGCAAAAAGTTAGACAACCCACCATATCACACTTTGTCATTTGGTTGGGTTGAAATTAATCTGTAGAGGGCTGATCCAGAGGCCACAAAAAAATTCTTCTGTTATTAACTTCATACAGTAAGGGACCTGACTTTAAAATAGTTTGTAGCATCTAGTGTGTTATAGAGGCCTGATCCATAGGCCACAAAAAAATCATCTAGATAAGCTCCTTGGGGGGTCTAGTTTCCAAAATGGGGTCACTTGTGGGGGGTTCTTCTGTTTAGTCACATCAGGGGCTCTGCAAAGCAACATGATGCCCACAGACCATTCCATCAAAGTCTGCATTCCAAAACGACGCTCCTTCCCTTCCAAGCTCTGCCATGCGTCCAAACAGTGGTTCTACCCCACATATGGGGTATCAGCGTACTCAGGACAAATTGCACAACTGTTGGGGTCCTATTTCTCCTGTTATCCTTGTGAAAATAAAAATTTTGGGAAAGAAAATCAGTTTTGTGGAAAAAAATATGATTTTTTTATTTTCATGGCTCTAGGTTATAAACTTGTGTGAAGCACTTGGGTGTTCAAAGTGTTCACCACACATCTAGAAAAGCTCCTTGGGGGGTCTAGTTTCCAAAATGGGGACACTTGTGGGGGGTTTCCACTGTTTAGGCATATCACATCCAAATAAGACATGGCGTCTGATCTCAATTCCAGCCAATTTTGCATTGAAAAAGTCAAACAGTGCTCCTTCCCTTCCGGGCTCTGCCAGGCACCCAAACAGTGGTTTACCCCCACATATGAGGTATCAGCATACTCAGGACAAATTGCTCAATAACTTTTGGGTCCTGTTACCCTTGGGAAAATAAAAATTGGGGGTGAAAAGATCATTTTTGTGGAAAAGATATGATTTTTTAATTTTACTGCTCGATGTTATAAACTTCTGTGTAGCCCTTGGGGTTTCAAAGCGCTCATCACACATCTAGATAAGCTCCTTGGGGGTCTAGTTTCCAAAATGGGATCACTTGTTTGAGGTTTCTACTATTTAGGTACATCAGGGGCTCTCCAAACAAGACATGGCGTCCACTCTATATTCCAGCCAATTTGACATTCAAAACCTAAAATGATGCTCCTTCCCTTCTGAGCACTGCCGTGCGCCTAACGGTTGATCTTCCTCCACACATTGGGTATCGGTGTACTCAGGAGAAATTGC
>VIAB01002107.1:60447-72688 GCA_009801035.1 Oophaga pumilio | reverse complement strand
CCGATACCCGATACTTGCGGTATCGTATCGCTCAACACTACAATCCACAGAGGTAGCACCAAAATTACCAAATTACTGTTGCTTCCACCCACGTCTCTATGCAACCATTCAACTGACTGTACAGAACCACAGATGGATGAGTCTGAAGAGCTGTTCCCACATTCTATGCCATGTTCATCAGAAGTGTACTTAAAAGCTTCGCAGAGTCAAGAGGAGGAAATCTGCAGCGATGCCCAAAATTTTTTTAGTTTGAATCCGGGGCAGGACGAAGTATGGTCCAAACAGCATCCTGACCATTGTCATCAGACGTTAACCCCGGAGGGGGTGATCCTGATGAGACTCAGATATTTAAGGCTCATGCGGACTGTACTGTGCTGTCAGGGCAAGTAGAGGAGGAGAGTGACTACAAGGGCAAGGAATGTGATAACACAGAGGATGATGATGATAAGGTGTTAGATCCCACTTGACGTGAACATAGAGGCAAACAGCTGAGTAGGTCATCTGAGGAGGAAGACGAGGAGGTTACGTTGCGCCGTACGGCACGTAGTGATGCAGCCACGATGAGCAATGCAGCCTCAGCCACAACTGTGCCTATGACCAGCAGAGTCCACAGGTCTGCAGCTCGTAGGGGTGGCAAGGGTTGCCTAGCCTGGGCCTTGTTTGAAACTGCAAAGGATAAGCCAACTCACGCAATCTGCCAACTTTGCAAAAAAAACTGAGTCAAGGTAAAAAGTGCAATAATTTGACTACTACATGTGTTACCCTTCACATGCGCAATCAACATGCTTTACTGTGGGAATCCCACTGCTCAAAAATGCAGATCAGCGGACCTCAACAACCATCAGTCGCTCCATCAATCGCATCTGCTGCTTCTTCCTCCTCCTCTGTTACAGTGCCAACTATTGAGAAGCTGGTCTTCAACCGCAGAATCTTGTTTTTTTCCCTGCTCTACACACGCTGACTGAGAACCCGCCTTTAGCTGTAACGGAACTTGACATGCCTGCTGTTTTTGACCGATCTCAGAGAACAAGCACACCACAAGTTTTTCGATCCACCATAACATCTCCGCCTGCACATCTCTCACGGTCCAGCAGTTTGTCCGGTTCACCGTACTCCACCCTCTCTCAGCACTGCAGCCAGCCCAGGGTTCCACAGTTGTCGTCATGTAAAAGATTGTTTCCTCCTACGCATGACAAAGCTAAGAGGTTGAACTCCACCATCTCCAATTTGTTGGCTATGGAAATGCTGCCTTTCCGCCTGGTATATACAGGCGGTTTCTGAAAGCTAATAAATAATACTAAAACAGTACTCGCGCTCTGAATCAAACACAAACCTAACAATACTGATCGCAACATGTACCTGAATTCTTCCCAAAGGATTGTACACGGATATTGAGATGATAAATCAGCGGGTGATGCTTGTGTGATAATGGACACTTAGATAACCAGTTTGTGCACTGAACCACATATTCAATGCCACTGAGCAAAAAGATTAATCCTATGGCAGCACACGAGCCGCAGGACGGGGATTACTTGTCTCAGCGCTGGGACTAATAAAGCTTTCCTCCTTCAAGACCAGAGTCAGGGACTTAAGACTCTGGGGGAAAAGGTTTTGATACGGAGGAAGAGGAAACAAACAAATGCTGCCATAGGATTAATCTTTTTGCTCAGTGGCATTGAATATGTGGTTCAGTGCACAAACTGGTTATCTAAGTGTCCATTATCACACAAGCATCACCCGCTGATTTATCATCTCAATATCCGTGTACAATCCTTTGGGAAGAATTCAGGTACGTGTTGCGATCAGTATTGTTAGGTTTGTGCTTGATTCAGAGAGCGAGTACTGTTTTAGTATTATTTATTATCTTTCTTTCTCCTTGTGGTAGGAGTTTTTGTACTTGCAGCGGATCCAGCACATATATACTTGCGCCGCTACATCCTATTTTTAAAATTTTTTGGTTTCTGAAAGCTGAAGGCCGTCGCAATCCCCCAGTACAATTACCCAGTCACCATTACTTTTCTAAGAAAGCTGTGCCTGCTCTACACCAGCATGTCGCAGACAATATCACCTGTTCCTCCACAAAATCTGTCTGACAGGGAGCATTTCACCACAGACACTTGGACGAGTAAGGATGGCCAAGGGCATTACATCTCGCTGACTGGTTACTGGGTGACTCAGGTGACTGTGGGGACAGGCGCTGCTCCACAAGTCTTGGAATCCCCAAGGCTTGCAGGACAAACCTCTACATTTAACACTTCCTCCTGTGCTTCTACCTCCTCTATCTCCACTAGGGCCTCCACCTGTGCCCTCAACGAGACAAGAATTCCAACAGTGCAGAGCAAATCCCCACCACCTCTGTGTTGCGCAGCCAGGGCTCACCGCAATCAGGCAGTATTAAAATTGATATGCCTTGGAAATCGCAGTCATACAGCTGAAGAGTTGTGGTCAGCTCTCCAGGCTAAGTTTGATCAATGGCTGTCTGCGCTGAACCTACATCCAGGGAAGGCAATGTCCGATAATGGTGCCAACCTGATTGCATCCTTATGGTGAGGCAAGCTCACACATGTGCCTTGCATGGCTCACATTCTCAACCTGGTGGTACAGCATTTTCTCCATGACTATCCTGGCTTGGATGAGTTGCTTCAGAAAGCATCTTAGCTGTGTGCTTATTTCTGCCGTTCACACCCCTCTGGTCATTGACTTGCATCGATACAGAGGTCTTTGTCCATGCCAGTTAACAGGTTGATATGCGATGTGCCTACAAGGTGGAATTCCACTCTGCACATGTTGCAGCGACTGTGGCAGCAGCAATGAGCCCTGACGCAGTATATCATGATGTATAGCCTGGGCCAACGCAGTACGGACGTGGCGCAATGCAGTACGGACGTGGCACATATCACATATACAGAGTGGGCACAGAGTAAGGACATCTACACCCTTTCAAAATGTCTACTAAGATGGTTAGCGCTGATGATGCCATCATCAGCATCACTATTCTGGTCATCTATATGCTGGATCAGTCTTTGAATAGCCTGCAGGAGGAGATGGTGATCACAGAAGAAGAGGAGGTAGCAGAGGAGGATGCAGAAGGTATAACATTGTCTCTAAGTTCAAGACTGTCATCACACAGTCAGGTGCCAAGAGAGGGCGGATTACTGTTATCGAGGGGGTTTAGTGATAACAGACAAACTGTTATAGAACGTGCAAGATCCGAGGAACAAATGGAGAAGCAAGAGGTGATGGATGAGCAACTGTCAGATGAAGACAATAATCCTCCCCTCTCTGTTGTTCGTGGTTGGTGGGAGGGGATGGAGGAAACGAGCCTCATTGTTACCCAGCCACCAATACAGCATGGGCTTGGACCTCATGGTAGAACCCGACATATGAGTGCCTTCTTGCTGCACTCTCTGCAACATGATCCCTGTATAGTTATGATTAGGAATAATGCTGACTACTGGGTTGACACAGATAGATCCACGTTATAAAACCAAATTTTGCCAGATGATTCCCACCCTAGAAAGGGACCCGCAAATGCTGGAGTATGAAAACAAGCTTTTACACAACCTGAAGAGAGCTTTTCCCCAAGACAGCAGTGAAGCGCACAGTTCATATCGCAGCTCTACACTTCCAACCTCCAGAACATCAATTCGTCAATGCCAAAACATTAGCAGCAGCAGCAGCAGTGGTTGAAGTGGAAGAAGCAACTTCTGTGAGTCCTTTGACACTTTTTTTTAGACCAACTCATGCACCAGCACAACAGAGTCCACGTCTTACACATTGTGAACAAATGGAGAGGATGGTGCAGGAGTATCTAGAACTGAATATAAATACCATCAGTGAAGGTTTGGACCCTTTCACATTTTGATCTTCCAAAATGGATGAGCGGCCTGAGCTTGCCTCACATGCCTTGGAGGTTTTATCATGCCTGGCTGCCAGCGTTATCTCAGAACGTGTCTTCAGCACTGCTGGTGGTTTCCTGACGGATAAACGCAGCCGCCTGTCCCCTGTAAGTGTAGACTGCCAAACTTTCATCAAGATGAACAAGTCATGGATCTCCAAGAACTTTTGCACCCCAATCGCAGACTGTATATACTAGGTGATATTGTACTTTTTAGTGTGATGCATTAATGTCACGTAACTGCACTCTGTGATATCTTTAGTGTGGCTACTGCTGATGTTAACACAAATTTGTGGAAATGTGAACAGTCATGGTTGGTCTACATCTGCTGGGTTAGCTGTAGTGGAAGACGTCTCAGTCCCAACTATACTATTTCTATTCTCGTGACAGTTATTCCACTTCGGTGGTGTCAGGCCCTCATTTTTTAAAATATGAACACTCCTGGTTGGGTGTCCATCTGTTGGATTGGGTGTACTGGAAGACCTTTCAGTCCCTATTATAGTATCTAAACTGTGGTGAAATGGATGCCACTTTTGTGATGTCTGTCAGTAATTTTTCGAAATATGAACACTCCTGGTTGGGTGTCCATCTGCTGATTTGTGTTTAGTGGAAGACCTACCGGTCCCTATTCTACTAGTTCTACTGTGGTGAAATTGATGCCACTTTGGTGATGTCTGCCAATAATTTTTGGAAATGTGAATACTCCTGGTTGGGTTTCCTTAAAGCATGTTGCCTGTAGCAGTAAACCTCAGACACCATCAGGCCTCTACTTCCTTGGACTCAACTACCCGTGTTACTATCCTTAAATTTTTCTGACAATGGTAGTCTACAAAACTGATACTTGTGCCAACTGAGTGTGGCTCAGCATGAAAGCAGGTAGAGGTGTTGCATGTAGTATCAGGGCTCCCAGCAAAGGGGGCCACCACCGATCCCTCACCCACCTCGTCTTACTGTGACATAACGTTCAATTGAAAGCTGTAAATGCTGTCCCAGACCCCAATACCTCATGCCTGGCTGATTGCTGCAGTTCCATGCTAAAATTTGAACTGTGGGTAAATTGAGGCCACTTTCCTGGTGTCTGTCCCTCATTTGATGTGTTTTGGCAGCATTTCAGGGCCTTATAAGGTGTTGTGCATGTGTTTGTTTTTGCCTCCCATTGAGCTGAATGGCGTTCGGTTATGATCGACAAATATTCGACTAATTAATCGACGAATATTGCAAATTCGGCAATCGTAATCCGAACCAAACATTGAAATATTCACTCATCTCTACTTCCTAAGCGTTTAAAAAGGTCCCTTAGTCTAAGTAGGCTCCACAATTATGGGGAAGACTGCTGACTTGACAGATGTCCATAAGGCAGTCATTGACACACTCAACAAGGAGGATAAGCCACGAAAGGTCATTGCTAAAGAAGCTTGCTGTTCACAGAGTGCTGTATCCAAGAATATTAATAGAAAGTTGAGTGGAAGGAAAAAGTGTGGTGGAAAAATGTGCACAAGCAACCAGGATAACCGCAGCCTTGAAAGAATTGTTAAGAAAAGGCCATTCAAAAATTTGGGGGAGATTAACAAGGAGTGGAGTCATTACTTCAAGAACTACCACACACAGACGTATCCAGGACATGTGCTACATGTTTCAAGCCACTCATGACAAACAGACAATGCCAGAAGTGTCTTACCTGGGCCAAGGAGAAAAAGAACTGGACTGTTGTTCAGTGGTCCAAGGTGTTGCTTTCAGATGAAAGTAAATTTTACATCTCATTTGGAAATTAAGGTCCCAAAACCTGGAGGAAGAGTGGAGAGGCCACAATCCAAGCTGCTTGAGGTCTAGTGTGAAGTTTCCACACCACAATCAGTGATGGTTTGGTGAGTCATGTCATCTGCTAGTGTAGGTCCACTGTGTTTTATCAAGACCAAAGTCAGCGCAGGAAATTTTAGAGCACTTCATGCTTCCCTCTGCCTACAAGCTTTATGGAGAAGGAAATTTCATTCTCCAGCAGGACTTGGCACCTTTCCACACTGCCAAAAGTAACAATACCTGGCTTAAAAACAACAGTATCACTGTGCTTGACTGGCCAGCTAACTCGCCTGACCTTAACCCCATAGAGAATCTATGAGGTATTATCAAGAGGAAGATGAGAGACACCAGAACCAACAATGCAGATTATTATTATTATTATTACACATTTATATAGCGCCATTTATTCCATGGCGCTTTACATATGAAAAGGGAAAATATAGACAGGTACAATAAACGTGTGCTAGACAAGGGACACACAAGTACAGAAGGAGAGAGGACCCTGCCCGCGAGGGCTCACAGTCTACAGGTGAGCTGAAGGTTTCTATCAAAGCATCCTGGGCTTGCAGAGATTAGCGCGTACTGCCTCAGCAGTGCCACAGGCTGACCGCCTCCATGCCACACAGCATTAATGCAGTAATTGATGCAAAATGAGCCCCTACCAAGTACTGAGTGCATTTACTGAAGTGAACATACATTTCAGTAGGACAACATTTCAGTTTCTAAAATCAGTTTTCAAGCTGGTGTTATAAAGTATTCTAATTTACTGAGATAATGACTTTGAGGTTTTCATTGGCTGTAAGCCATAATTATCAGTAACAGAAATAAACACTTGAAATAGATCACTCTGTTTGCAATGACTCTATATGAGTTTCACTTTTTGTATTGAAAAACTGAAATAAATTAACTTTTTGATGATATTCTAATTTTGTGAGAAACACCTGTACTTTGTAAAATCCCACTTTTAGGCTGAATTGTAATGACACAGTTTTCTGGGGGTGCACCAACTGCACTGAGAAAAATGACACCAATTTCCTCTCTGGCAGTTGGAGAGTTGATTCGGCTGGGGTGCACAGTATTTACTTTTTCTCTCATGAAAGTCATGTTATATTCAATTGGCATTCGGTTTTCTAGATTTGCCTTTAGCATTTGTTCTTGTTCAAATTTCAACATATTTTTGTATTCTCTGGAGAAAAATTGATACCGTCGAGAATTCTTTTGAGATTTTCCATTACATTATGAATGCATCCAGTGTTGGCTGGATTGTGCATTCTTTTATTCAAGGATTGAACAGAATCCAGAATATATAACTGTGCTTAGTTTGGTGATTCACCTTGGTTAGGGTATAATGTAGATATTGCATGGTAAATTTGCAAATGGATTCTGTAACAGAAAGGACCTGATCACCTGTGAATTGATTGGTCACCTTGTGCATCCATTTATGGACTATTGTATGATCTTATGTTTTCCATAAAATTCTTGGAGATTGGTTCCGGTCCCTTCATGTAATTAGTAATACAGGTATGCATTCGTACTTCTTCCAATATGATGATTCCATTATAACAACAGTTCATTGTAATTTTATCTTTGAAATGGTTGGCATTACAAAATGGGCATTTTTTCTTCATTGGGCCAAGATAGCATGCTTCAATATCATCTTCATTGAAGTTTTTGTCAAGCAAAGCAGTACTGCAAGACCTCAAGTTCTTATGCCAGGTTGGTTAGTACGCGCTAATCTGTGTCTCTCAGTTTTGGCTTCACAATGCTGCTTAAGCTCACCTTCTCTCATATTCTGTCGGGCAGACCTATGCCTTTTCATCAATGCTACAATTGAAGGTGCTGTACTATAACCTTACTTCTACGTACCCTTTGAGCGTCGGCCCTTCTTGCTTTTTTTGCCTGACCTTCCTCCTTAGAGGGTACTTATTCGATGCATTATTAAGGATCGAATAAGGTATAAACTTTTATTAGAAGGTTTTAATTTTATTGCAGCATTAGCTGATAAAATAATGTGTTTGTTGTTGGTGCAGAAGTTTGTGTGTGGGGTTTTATGTATGTCTTCCTCACCTGGCTCCTTTACTACCTTTTTTTTTTGCACCATGCCAAGACTTTTTAGGTCAGGTGTTTGTCTATGTATTCCTCAGTTGTTTTTTTTCCTTCCCTTTAGACTTTATCTTTAATTATATTTTTGTTTATTTATTACTCTTGAAGTAATTTTCTCCCTTTTTCCAGTAGCCTCATGGTCAGTGTATGCATGGTGTATTACAAATAAAATTGTGCCAGAGTGTGTTGACGTTATAGTACATTACTTTAATAAAATGGCAGCAGATATCGGCTCCATTTTGTTGAAGATACAGTATCTCTGAATTCACTTACACGGTGTGTTCAATAAAATGCCGCCATAGTGTAGTATGCACACGCGCTGACTCCAGGGCTACAGTGTGCAGGTGCCGCCCATACCGTCTTCAGACAGGACACGTCCAGTATTATATTTAAGAAGGTCAGATGACTGTGCCAAAATTGACAACTGGTTCCAGTAAAAACCTCACTGCTATAATCAGTTTGCATTAAAATAAAAGATTCTTTAAGCCTCTTCCCCTTGGCAAAAGGATAAGAATTTAGTGGGACACCAGTCGATGATAGAATCTCTTGCTTCTCTGCATCTTTTCCAGAAGACTGACTGTTTCAGGATCTTTGAGAAACTGCTGCTAACAATGAGGATAACTATATTTCTTGCTTAATTTAAAGAGGTTGTCCACTACTTTACATTGATGACCTATCCTAAGGATAGATCATCAATGTCTGACGGTCTGTTTTTTCAGGGTCCGACACCCGGCACCCCCTTGCGAAGCTGGCTGTCTTGATAGTGGCTGCCACAGGGTACAGCACATCTATCTCCTATTGATTTGATAGGAGGCAGATGTGCAGTGCTAAGCCTTAGCCACTACCAGAAGACTGCTCAGACATTTATGACGTATCCTAAGGATAGGTCATGAATGTAAAGCAGTGTACATCTTTAAACATAAAGTTTTAGGTTTAGTTTTCCTTTAAATAATGGAGATCAACTTGTAGAAAATGTGCCTTTCTGTCAGATCAAGTGACTGTTCCAGGGTTTAGTTAAAGAGCCATTAGGAATAAATCTTAAGATATATAAATAACTGTGACACATACATTAACATTTTCTGCCACCCTTGAAGGATTTTTAGAGGGATTGTTTAGAGTTTTAAGAAAATGACCAATGAGCAGAAAATATTATCAATTTAAAGTTATAACCATTGTTAACTCATTAAATCTATAGCTACTCCAGCACTGCTGCAGTTGTGGTCTCACTGTTCCTGCAACAATGATGTCATGTACATCATTCACCGTTGCAGCCAAAGACTAGTTTATATGTGATGTTATCATTGCATTACGTTATCAAATATCACCGAGGACGAGCCGCAGGGGAGACTAGTCAGACCGTTGTGTCCACGGTGGATTCACCGTGCCTAGTCACAGAAGTCAAGAAGCTGCTGGGGACCCACCTCTCTGACTTGTCTTCTGTGCTTCATGGTCCTTTTTGGCTATAAACCCCTATACCCCGAAGCCTGTTTTCATCTTCCTGACCAGGCCAATTTTTACAATTCTGACCACTGTCACTTTATGAAGTCATAACTCTAGAACACTTCAATGGATCCCGGTGATTCTGAGATTATTTTCTCATGACATATTGTACTTTATGATGGTGGTAAAATTTATTTGATATGAAGTGTTTGTTAAAAATACATAAATTTGGTGAAAATTTTGAAAATTTTGCAATTTTCAAATTTTAATTTTAGTGCCCTTAAATTAGAGTCATATCCCACAAAATAGTTAATAAATAACATTTCCCGCATGTGTACTTTACATCAGCACAATTTTGGAAACATATTTTTTTTGTTAGGAAGATAGAAGGGTTAAAAGTTGATCAACAATTTCTCATTTTTACAACAAAATTTGCAAAACCATTTTTTTAGTGACCAACTCACATTGTGACTTTGAGGGGCTTATATGACAGAAAATACCCCAAAATGACACCTTTCTAAAACTGCACCCCAGTTCAAAACCACATTCAAGAAGTTTATTAACCCTTCATGTGCTTCACATGAATATTTGGAATGTGGAAAAAAAAATAAACATTTACTTTTATTTCACAAAAATTTTCCTTTAGACCTATTTGTTTTTAGTTTTGCAAGGATAACAGGAGAAAATTGACCATAAATTTTGTTGTGCAATTTCTGCTGAGCATGCCAATACCCCATATGAGGGGGAAGTCTACTGTTTGGGCGCACAGCAGGGCTCGGAAGGGAAGGAGCGACATTTCATTTTTTGAATGTAAAATTTGCTGGCATAATTAGCAGTCGTTTGGAGAGCCCCTGATGAGCCTAAACAGTGGAATCCCCTACAAGTGACACCATTTTGGAAACTAGACCCCTTAGGGAACTTATTTAAATGTGTATTGAGCACCTTGAACCTCCAGGTGCTTCACAGAAGTTTATAACGTTAAGCTGTGAAAATAAAAAAAAATCACATTTTTCCAAGATATTTATTTTTTAGCTCCAAATTTAGCATTTTCATAATAGTAACAAGAGAAATTGCTGCATAAAATTTGTTGTGCAATTTCTCCTGAGTGTGCAGATACCCAATATGTGGAGGAAAACAACTGTTTGGGTGCACGGAAGGGCTTGGAAGGGAAGGAGCGCCATTTGACTTTTTGAATGTAAAATATGCTGGAATAATTAGCGGATGCCATGTCGCATTTGGAGAGCCCCTGATGTGCCTAAACAGTGGAAACCCCCCACAAGTGACCACATTTTGGAAATTATAACCCTTTGGGAATTTATCTACAGATGTAGTGACGATTTTGACTCCATGGGTTTTTCCAGAAGCAGGCAGCAGTGGATGTTGTTGAGTGAAAATTGCAAACTGCTGTTGTAGTGACGAGTACATTATGCCCAGCTTACACTTCTTGAGACAAGCACCTGTAAATTAGCTGGGCTCTCAACACTACAGAAATGGCAAAAATGTGCTCGCTAAATGTTGCTTAAGGTGCTGTCACACTAAGCGAGATCGCTAACGAGATCGCTAAAGCGTCAGTGATTTTATGACGCAGCAGCGATCTTGCTAGCGACGCCGCTGTGTGTGACATGTAGTGATGATGTGGCCACAGCTGCGATGTCGCTGATCGCTCATGAACGTTTTGAGACGTTTTTTGGTCGTTGGTGTCCCGCTGGTGAGCCTGAATCGCTGAGTGTGACACCCTTTATGAATGACCAGGCGGGACTAGGTTTTCCCAACGACCGCAGAGGTCGTTATACAGATTGCTGATCTCTGATGAGATCTTTGTGTTTGGAAGCTAACTAGCGATCATATAGCGATCGCACCAACGATCTCGCCAGGTCATGTCGTTGTTGTGATCGCTGGTGCGATCGCTAAGTATGACAGTGCCTTTAGGAACACTGGGGCTCAGAAGGGAGTGGGGCAATTAGATTTGAGAGTACAGAATTTGCTGAATTTCTTTTGGGGAGTGTGAAGTCATTTAGCTTTTCCAGAGCCTTTGTGCTACCAGTAACATGGAAGCCCACTACATTTCCGTTAACAGATGACGGCCCTCTACGTCTACGTAAGTGCTCTACGCTGAGCACTTACTTTGGGGTTTCCATCCAAATCTCCGAGTGACATGACAGATGAAACCCTGAGGGATCCATTCACTATAATGAAGCAGCAGATTTACTCAGAACTCCATCTGGCCTCTGTTCAGCGGTGTCCTTTTCAAAAGTGCACAAAACTGTGGCCAATGGCACTTTTATGCAATCCTAAAAAGATGGACACCGCCGGATCACAGATCAGATGGCATCCACAGTGCCTCCCTCTGCCTTATTATAAGGGAATCTTCCCCCGGGTGTTCTGTCTGAATCATGTATTTCAGAGATTTACAAGGAAACCCAGGGGTAAGCGCTCAGAGCAGAGCGCAGGATAAATGTGCGCCAAGCCTTACTGCGATCTTTGGGAGGCAGATTGAAAAAAATCAACAGCATGTGAAGAATTGATTTTATTTATTTTTTACTCCATTCCTTGTGCAGTATAAGTGATTAGGCGACTTTATTCTTCGGGTCGGTGCGATCACAGTAATACCAGATTTATTCCGGGTTTTTATGTTTGGCTGCTATCACACACTAAAAGACGCTTTTTATTGCGAAAGCTAGTTTTTGCATCACCATATTTTGAGAGCTATAATTTTTTCATATTTCGGCAGAATCATGTGAGGGCTTATTTTTTGCCGGATGAACTGACATTTTTATTGGTACCATTTTCGGGCACATGACATTTTTTGATCGCTTTCTATTCCAATTTTTGGGAGACAGAATGAACAGAAACCAGCAATTCAGGAATTGCTTCTTGTTTTGTTTTTTTATACTGTTCCGTATGTGGTAAAATTGGTAAGACAGCTTTATTCTTCGGGTCAGTACAATAACAGCGATATCTCATTTATATACCGTATATACTCATGTATAAGCCGACCCGTGT
>VIAB01002107.1:0-12065 GCA_009801035.1 Oophaga pumilio | reverse complement strand
GCTTATACACGGGTCGGCTTATACGTGAGTATATACGGTAATTGTTTTTGTAGCTTTAGCATTCAAGTTTTGGAATAATTAAGGGAATTGTGTTAAAAATATATTGATATTTGGGAAGAATAATAATGTTATATAATATAATATTCACTAGCCAGGTGTTATTGGTTTTAGCTATTTCTTTAATTTGATCTTATATGTCTTTAGCGAAGACAAGAAGATTCTTTTCCTATAATTAGACCACTTGGATTTGTTAAAAGAATTCCAAGATACTTAATCTTATTATCCTTTGCCAGCTGAAAATGAAATTCCTTTTTAATTTGGTTCTGTAATTCTGCATCTAGAAAGAAATATAGTATCTTTGACTTATTTGTATTTATCTTGTAGTATGATATATGACAGAGATTTTCTAACATTTTTTCGGTTTCACGCAGGGAGCCAGTTGGATCTGTTAATGTGACTATGGTGTCATCCGCATAAAGGCCAATCTCATGCTTTCTGTTACTTACAAAAATGCCTTTAATAGAACTATTAACCCCTTCATGACGGAGACGTTTTTCATTTTTGCGTTTGTTTTTCGCTCCCCTTCTTCCCAGAGCCATAACTTTTTTAGTTTTCTGTCAATATGGCCATGTGAGGGCTTGTTTTTTGAGGGACAAGTTGTACTTTTGAACGATACCATTGGTTTTACCATATTGTGTACTCAAAAGCGGGGAAAAAATCCAAGTGTGGTGAACTTGCAAAAAAGTGCAATTCCACAACTGTTTTTTGGATTTTTTTTACCATGTTCACCAAATGCTAAAACTGACCTGTGATTATGATTCTACAGGTCATTACGAGTTCATAGACAACAAACATGTCTAGGTTCTTTTTTATTTAAGTGGTGAAAACAAATCCAAAGTTTGTTTAAAAAAAAAATATTGTGTCATTTCCAAGACCCGCAGCGTCTCCATTTTTCATGATCTCGGGTTGAGTGAGGGCTTATTTTTTGCTTGCTGAGCTGACGTTTTTAATGATACCATTTTGGTGCAGATACGATATTTTGATTGCCCATTACTGCATTTTAAATCATAATTCTGGCGTTTTTACTTTGTTTCTCGTTACCCCAGTTATCTATTTAGCCATTTTTTTTATTTTTTTTAATATTTTTAAAAGCTTTTTTTTTCCTTTTGGCATGCTTGAATAGGAGACTAGAAGCTGCCATAACCTGATCGGCTCTGCTACATATAGGCGATGATCAGATAGCCTGTATGTAGCAGAATTGCTGACTTACAGCGCCTATAGCAATCCGGCAGTGACAACCATAGGAGGTCTGCAGGAGACCTTTGGTTGTCATGCCGACCCATCTGTGACCCGCGATCACGTGTCGGGGTCACAGATGGGCAGGATTTCCGGCGCAATTGCCGGAAGCGTGTGTTAAATGCCACTGTCAGAGTTTGACAGCAGCATTTAATGGATTAACAGCTGCGGGTGGATCTCGATTCCACCCATGGCTGTTCTGGGCACATGTCAGCTGTTCAAGACAGCTGACATGTGCTGGAAAAGATGTAGGCTCAGCGCCCACATCAAAGGTGCAGACACGACATGCGCCGTACTAGTACGGCACATGTCGTGAAGGGGTTAAATCTTATGATATCCGCCAGAGGTTCTATAATGATAGTGAACATTAAAGGAGAAAAGGGGCAGCCCTGCCTAGTAACGTTTGTTATTTTAAAGTATTTTGAAAAGCAATCGTTAGTTAAGACAGAAGCAGAAGGGCAAGAATATAATGCACTAATTGATTTGGTATGCAAATTGCCTCTTAAGAGAAAAAGAGGACTTGAACTCTATAGCGCCACCTATTGGAAGTAGCGATCCTACAAGTCACAATTAACCCTTTAACGAGTCTTGTAATGTGACTTAGGATAAAAGCCAAATCAAATCTCAATTGATTTGGATATTGGTCCCTCAAAACCAAATTTAAGGTTTTGAATGTATAGTCCCAGTTTATATTGTCAAATGCCTTTTCGGTACCTAGAGACACAAATACTGCAGGTGTTTTATTTCTATTTTTGATACAAGACTAATCATTCTTCTGGTGCCATCCGCTGTGTTTCTGCCAGCTACAAAACCTACTTGGACAGAATGTATAATCTCCGGTAAAGTTTTCATTATCCTTTGAGCCAGTATTTTAGAGTAAATCTTAACTTCACAAGTTAATAGCGAAATAGGTCTATAACTATTAATATAAGAAGGGTGAACTCCTTTTTTGGGATTACATTGATTATGACTTTGAGTATTTCTTTGAGGAATGCCCGTACATATGCTATGTGATTAATTAAGCTTCTTTAAACATTCTTCTTTTAATTTAGGGAGATTTATTTTAGCAAAAAAATCATCTAGAGGATGATGTGAAGGTTGCATAACATTGGGTTCACTTTTGAGACCATACAAACTTGAGTAGTATGAAGTAAACGCTTTCGCTATATCCTTAGGGTGGGTGGCAGAGGAGCCATTACATTTTTAATTAGCTCTATTCTAGTTTTTTGCATACCTTGTTTCACTTTTCTGGCCATTAGTCTGGACATTTTATTATGAGAATGGTAATGGTTTGTTTTCAAAGTTTGAATTATTTTGTCAAAGTCTTCTATCAATGATAATTTGAGATCGGCTCTGCATTTAACAATTTGAATATGTGTCTGAAAGGATGTTGTTTTTTGTTGCATGATTTCCAACTCGCAAATTTTTGGGGTCATTTTCAATATTTTTGGTTTAGTATACTTTTTATGTTGAGAATTAATTTGTATGAATATACTTTAAATTATTTTCATTGAAGCAGTCTTTAATGACCTGTTCAATCTTTTTGTGCAGCGGATGCTGAAGCAAGAATGAATTACATCTCAATACTCTTTCAGAATGAATATGAGCTCTCCCTTGAAGTTCTTTTGCCAATATCCACTTTCTTAAATCTGGATAGAGACTGTATGTCTGTTAAAATTAAATCAATTCTAGTAAAAACCTTGTGTCAAGCAGAATAAAACGTGTACTCTTTAGAAGTTGAATTGAGGCATCTGAATACATCAAAAAGTTCTTTTCTTAACCAGTTTTTGAGGGGGAATTCTTGAAACAGAGGTGGAGTCCATATTTTTATCTGGTATGAAATTAAGGTCACCAAAGATAACCAAATTGCCTTTTTGAATTTTCCTAACTTTTTTGATTAGCTTATTAATAAATTAAATTTGCCCTCTATTTGTTGCATGAACATTTACGATTGTGTAAATAGTTAAGTTTAAATGTTAGTATATGGTATCTACCATTGTCATCAATAACATCGTCAATAATTTGAAAGGAAATGGAGTCACTAATTATTGTTTTACTCCACTTTTTTTCTTGGGGCTGAAAAACAAAATATGTGAGGAAAGTTCTTGTGTGAAAATGTAATTGGATCTTTTGATGAAAATTTGGTTTCTTGAAAACCGATTATGTCTGCATGAGATTCTTTAGCATCCTTCCAAAGCTATAAGTTTTTTAAATGGACTGTTAAGTCCTCTTGCATTTACTGACATAAAACTAATACTCTTTTTCTTTTAAACATCTTTTTATTGGGTTATATAATACAAATAAACAATAATGTAAAATTACATAACAGGGTGTGTGTGTTTTTTCAATAAAATGTTGTCAAAAGTTCCTTCATTAGGTCGTCACATAGTACATGTTAAGATTAATCACAGTAGAAGTTACAATCTTTCATTCCACAACAGTTTGTCTTCATTTTCCTACTGTTTTACAAGGAAGGAGTCTAACCCAATGTGTACACACCTATAGATCTTTAATTATAACATTGATACTGAGAGACAAGGAGGGAAAGTAGGGTGAGGAAAATTAGATGAAGGAAGGGGGGGAGAGGGGAGGTAGGGGAGTCCTCCTTGTAAGAGTGGATAGTGGTATCGGCGGTTAGTGCCTTACAGCTTCACGAGACCTATGTAACAAGCATTAACCTCTTATGAAAGCTTGTTAGTTTTTAGGGTGGATGCCAGATCTTCATTCAGTCGCTGCGTGAGACTGCTGACTCATCACCCTTAAGTATTTATCTGATTCTCTATACAGAACCCATGGCTCCTATGTTACCCCAAACCTGTCTCTTGAGAAGTTTGTTAAAGCTCCAATTTCCTCTACATAATAGAGCTGATCAACTTTTTGGAGTCAATCAACAACACTTGGGCTACTCTGAGAGCACCATTTTGGGGGAATAATTAGTTTGGCCGCTGCTAATAAAAATAGGAGTAGTGATTTGTACTTGGTCTGTGAAATATCGCTAGACCAGTACATAAAGATGAGGTTTGGCCATGGGGGTTTTGAAAATTTTCACAACTTAATTTTCAAACCACTATTCCAAAACGGTCTAATCTTATCACATGACCACCAAATGTGCAGGAACACCCCTTTATCTCTATTATATCTCCAACAGGCTGGGGGTATGTTGGGGTACCATGTATGAGTTACCACTGGGGTGGTATACCATCTTGAGACAATCTTATATGAGTTTTCTTGAACTCTTACACAGCTAGATGGCCAAATGAATTTTTATAAATGCGCTCAACCTCCCAGTCCTGCAGTTTAATTCCAAGTTCTTTCTCCCATGCTAATATATAGGCACGTTTAATAGATACTGAGTCCGACAAAAGGGTCTGGTATAATTTTGCTAATACTCCTTTGGGTTGTTTATGTTGTGTTAATAAGGTTTTGAAAGTAGTTAATTCCCTAAATGGGATGCCAGCTTGTAAATACCATCTAATAGCTTTCTTAAGTCTATTATAGTGGAGAAAGTTAATATGTTGTTTTGGGAATTTATTTTGTAACTCTGGTAATGGGAGCAGTGTACCTTCTGTGAGTACACTATCTATGCCCTCTTTAATCGAGTGCAAGGTGTCTGTGGATTTAATCTTAGTTTGATCCAGGTACAGTCCTGGTAAACCCATCACCCTGGCCAGAAGTGACGGAAGTGGCATTAATAAGTTGGAGTTTCTAGCCCAAGTGTGTACCACATTCCTAGTCATAACGTTAGGTATTTCCAATTTGTGGATAAAATCTTTGGGAGAATGAAGTATGGTAGTAATCGGGACAGGTACTGAATCATCTGCTATCTTTGTCCATAGCTTATGTTTAAGGTTCCTTACCCAATCAACTATCAAAGACAGTGTCGCTGCTGTATGATATTTCTGTGGATCGTGAGCGCTTATACCCCCTTTTGTCCTAGGGAGTGAAAGTATTTTATAGTTGAGTCTAGATCTTGAGTGTTGTGAATGTTCTAGAAATGAATTCTGAGCAGAAGCTCCCTCTGGTGGTTACAAACAGTACTGAACCATTCAATGAGGATTGGCAATCAGGAATCACAGACTGGTCTTATATAAGGGAGGTTCCCTCCCATCATGGTTGCCGGTGACCAATTGTTCTTGTCTCAACTTTGTTTCCTGGTTCACTTGGAAGCTTGCTGAGTCTTGCCTCTTCTCCTGCTCTCAGATAAGATATTTTCTGTTTTTTGATTTTGTGCTTACCATTTGCATTTTTCTCTGCATTCCTGTGAAGTTAGCCAGGTCCCCCTCCCCGGGGGGCTTGGGCTCCTCTCGGTTCCTCTGGAGCCACTGTTATTTGTTCATTTGCCTTTTCCAGTTTTTTCAGTGGCTGCGGCTTAGTTTTGTTACACCAGAGAACTAATTTAGGTGGTAGAGGTCGTGTGATCTCAGGTGTTTTTGCAATTAGTAGCGTTGGTTTTTTTTAGGGTTTTTTTTGGATTGCAGTAAGTATCCTTCCTATCCTTTTTCTGCCTAGGCAGATTGGGCCCCAACGTTTGCTCAAACTATTTTGTGTCTGTGTCTGTATTTCCTCTTGTCTAACCGCCATTACATGTTTGGGGGCTTCCTATGTTCTTTGGGGATCTGCTCCGGGTCAGATAGCGTTCCTCTTTCTATCTTTAGGTGTAGTTAACCTCTTAGGCTGTGACGAGGCGTCTAGGACCAACGTAGGAACGCTCCACGGCTGCCTTTAGTTGTGGTGGTTAGTCAGGGTACTGCAATCCAGTAGATTCCAACCTCTCTGGTGTATTGCCGCTTTTGCCTGCTCTCCTCAGCTACCAAAACATAACACTTGAGCATCTCCATATGTACTTCCCAAAGATGGAGCGTATTCTCTGAAAAAATGTGATAGGCACTTTGACAGGGAGCATTCTTGATATATAGCTGATCTTGGGGAGTATGAAGCTCTTTAACAGATTCTTACTTCCTATCCAGGAGACAAAAGGTGCCCTCCATGACTTAATCAGTTCTAATGTAGTGTTGATCAGAGGGGCATAGTTAAGTGAGAATAATGAATGCCAATGTTGGCTCAATTTAATTCCAAAGTATTTAATAATGCTCGAGTTCCACTTAATTGGAAATCTGGATTTAATATCTTGAAGGGTCAAGTTCTGGACATTCATACTCATGGCCTCCAATTTATCAAGATTTATTTTAAAATTTGACATGCTTCCAAATTTTTCAAACAGTTCCAGCACTGCAGGGATTTCTTTGCTAGGATTTGTCAATAATAGTAATAAGTGTTATGTTTCGGTAGCTGAGGAGGACAGGAACAACAGCAGGGCAGCCGAACACCTGAGATGTTGGTAACTGATGGGTTGCAGATTGCTAAACTAATGACACAACTAGAGGTAGCCGTGGAGCGTTCCTACGTTGATCCTAGACGCCTCGTCACAGCCTGAGAGATAACTACACCTAAAGGCAGAAAGATGAAAGCTATCTGCCCCGGAGCAGATCCCCAAAGAAAATAGGAAGCCCCTAAAAATATAATGGCGGTTAGACAAGATGAAAATACAAACATAGGCAGAAAATAGACTGAGCAAACGCTGGGGCCACAAGCTGACTAAATAGGATAGGACAGGAGAGATTACTTTCTGCAACCCAGAAAACCCTACAAAAATCCAACAATTCTGATTACAAAAATACTGAGATCACACGATTTCGCCACCCACTAAATCAGATCTCAGTGTGAACAAAAACCAAGCCGCAGCCGCTGAAAAAACAGGAAAAAGCAAATGAGCAAATAACAGTGGCTGCAGATAAACTGTGAGGAGCTCAGGCCCCAGGAGGGGACCTGGCTGACCTCCACAAAAGTGCAGAAAACAATGCAAAAAGCAAGCACAAAAAGAAAAGCAAAAAATATCTTATCTGAAAGCAGGAGATGCAGGCAAGGCTCCAGCAAACTTCCAAATGAACCAGGAACCACAATTGAGACAAGAACAATTGATCACCGGCAACCATCATGGGAGGGAACCTCCCTTATATCAGACCAATCCGTGATCCCAGATTGCCACTCCTCGCTGAAAGGTTCAGTACTGTCTGTAACCACCAGAGGGAGTCTCTGCTCAGAAACCATCTCTAGCACATTCATAACAAATAAGTCATCTGCAAAAGCTGCTGCAATATGGGACATTCCAGCTAATCTAACCCCTTCTATGTCCAGATGTTGTCTAAGGCTTTGAATCAGAGTTTCAATAGTCAAAACAAATAGGGTCAGCGAGAGCTGGCAACCTTGACGGGTGCTGTTTTTAATTACAAAGGGAGTGGACAAGTCTCCATTTATCCTTATCCTTGCCGTTGGATATGTGTACATTTGAAAAATGGCATTGATTAACAGTAGTGGAAACCCAAATCTCTCCAAGGTCTCCTGCATAAAAGTCCAGTCCAACCTGTCAAATGCCTTTTCCGAATCCGTTCCCATCAACACCAATGGTTTATGATGGATTTTAGTATGTTGCATCAGGTATAAGACTCTTAGAGAGTTATCCCTACCTTCTCTGCCCCCGACAAACCCCACCTGTTCCGGTGAGATTAATGTGTCTAATACCAGACCTATTCTTTTTGCAATCATTTTTGCAAACAATTTAAGATTGTTATTCAATAAAGAGATTGGTCTGTAATTGCTGCATATCTCTGAGTCTTTACCTTACTTATGGATCAACGATATGTGTGCTTCTAGTGTCTGCTTCGGGAACGTCGCTCCCCCCAACACCTCATTACACAACTTCAGAAGGTATGGGCTCAATGTCTCCTGGAAGACTTTATAGTAGAAGGCAGGGAGCCCATCATCTGGGCCTGGGCTCTTGCCTGCCGGACAGTTCGACAGGGCAGACTGGAGTTCTCAAAATGTGAAAGGGCCTAATAATTCTAGTTGCTGTTCTTCGGAAAGGTTTGGTAAATTTATGGTATTTAAAAAATTTTTATGTTAACCTTTCTTGTTTCTAATTGTTCTTCACTCTCACAAGGGCGCAGATTATATAGAGAGGAGTAATATTCTTTAAAGGCTGAAGCAATGCCATCTGGGTCTCTAATATTCTCTCCATTTGACTTTTTGAGCGTATATATTGGTGACTTCTCTTTTCTCTTTTTAATCTGAGACACCATGAATTTTGACACTTTATCCCCGGGTGCAAGCATTTTGTGTTTCCATTTTGTGAACACCCTGATTGAATCCTTATTCATTATATCCCTGAGTGCTCGCCTTTTTTGCGACAAGCGTGAAAGTGTCAGGTCTGAACATTTGTGTTATTTTTCAAGGGTCTGGATCTCTTTCTTTTAACATCTTTTTATTGTTTTAACAAAAAGTGTAACATCACATGCAACGAGATAGATCAAGCATCAATAGTTTCATGAATTTCCGACCGAGCATTGATATATATGTATTAACATCTTATATAGTATTACTTTGTAACGTTTTGCTATAGAGCAAGCCGGACAGAATGGGTCTGGATCTCTTTAAAGAGAGACTCCAGATTTGTCTGTCATGTCTTGTTTTTATGTGAGGCAATGGAGATTCATTCCCCTCTTACCACCGCCTTGTGAGCTTCCCACACAATAGGGAATGGTGTGTTATCTTGTGTGTTAAGTTCAAAGTATTCTTTCATCGTTCTCAGTATTTTCCCTTTGGCAGACTGTTCAGACAAATGGATCTCATTAAGTCTCCATGTGTTATTTTTTGGTCTGTGACCCAGTACTATTTTATTTATAAGTATTGAGCGGTCAGAATGGACATTCGGGATTATCTGCACGTCCTTTAGATTCGAGATCATCTGGAATGGCAGTAAGAGATAATCTAATCGATGATTGTGTTTGGGAAAAGTGGGTGAAGTCTTTTGAATTAGGGTATAAAAATCTCCATGTGTCTATTAGCTGGTGCAAATGTAGAGTCGCGGAGATGCGTTTAAGTGCTTTTTTGGTTACAATTGATTTCCCTGTTGAGGAGTCTACTACTGGTTCAAGAGGCGTATTAAGTCACCTCCCAGGATCAGGGTGCCCTCTATAAAATCGTTAATCTCTCTCATCGTCTTGGAGAACCAAATATCTTGTTTAGTATTGGGGGCGTATAAATTGCCTATCGTTACAAATTTATGGGTAATTTTCCCTTTGATAAAAATAAATCTACCATTGTTATCCTTGAGCGCCTTCCATGTACTGGAATGGTGTGTGTTTGGATATTGCAATAGCGACTCCTCTCGATTTCCTGGAGGATGAGTATGAATGATAACAGGTGTTGTAGTAATGATGTTTGTCTAAATTTGGGGCTTTCTCTTGTGTGAAATGTGTCTCTTGTAGCAACACAATACCTATCTCCAAATTTTTTATGTGTGCCAGTACCTGGGACCTTTTGATCGTTGCATTCAGTCCTCTCACATTATACGATGCTATGACCGTTTCTTGTGTTTGACTATCCATAACGATTCGTTGTGATGTCTGGTCCATGAGCCACTGTGCGCTGCACCATCAATGGGTGTATGGAAACGAGAGGGGTAGGAAAGGGGGACCTAAGAATTTAGAAGAGACAAAATAGACAGAATAGCACAGGAATGGACTTGACGCCCTAACTCTAATGTTCTAACCATTCGTCCAAATAGATTATACCCAGCTAGGGAAAAATGACAAATTCAAGTAACAGCAAAGCAGATTAAACCACTTATGAGCAATATTATGGGCAGTGTTATAAGGCTTAACCATTATAATGTTCTCTAATGCATGGAAGAAGGTACAGTAGAGAGATCCATAAAAAGAGGAACACAACCGAAAAACATCTGGAGAAGAGAACCTATAAAGCATAAGGTCCTCTTCATAATCTTCCATTATTTTCCAGAGTTCACTTTTCTCCTGATCTCCTGATCTTTGAACTTCTGCTTATCTTTTCCTATTTCTTTGGCTTTTAGGATTCCCAACTTTTTTCCATTTCTCCTATACTGGTAGGTCCAGAGATTGGAGGTTCGTATGTAGCTATCTCAGGTCTGGAATCGGGTCGAGCTGAATTTCCAGTTCTTCACATATTTTCGCTATATCCGCTGTTGTTCTGACCGTGTATCTCCTGCCCTCTGCTGTAATAAGTAGACCAAATGGGAAGAGCCATCGGAAAAGGAAATGTCTTTCTTTTAATATATCTGTGAAGGGTTTTAGTACAGTATGTGTCGCTTGGATAAAGTTGAAGATCTTGGTATATGTAAACTGTGGAGTCTCTGTATTTTAGAGTTTCCATTAATCTTGCCTTTTTGAAAATCTTCTCCTTCATACGGAAGTCAAGGATCCTGCAGATTATGTACCTAGGAAGTTCCATTGGCTGGGGTTTAGGTTTTAATGCCCTGTTGGCTCTTTCTAGGACCAGCGCTTGACCTTCACCTGGGCCTAGCATGGGTAAAAAAAGTTCCGTTAGGACAGCTGTCACATCTTCCTGCCCCACTGCTTCTGGAATTTCTTGGACTCTAAAGGTACTGTCACACTAAGCGACTTAGCTGTGTGTGACATGTAGAAGCGATGTGGCCCCTGCTGAGATGTCGTTGATCGCTTATGAACGTTCTGAGCCGTTTTTTGGTCGTTGGTGTCCCGCTGGTGAGCCTGAATCGCTTAGTGTGACACCCTTTATGAACGACTTTACCAGCATCGCAGGTGGGACTAGGTTTTCCCAACGACCGCAGAGGTCGTTATACAGATCGCTGATGAGATGTGTTTGGAAGCTAACTAGCGACCACATAGCGATCGCACTAGCGATCTCGCCAGGTCGTGTTGTTGTCGTAATCGCTAGTGTGATCGCTAAGTGTGACAGTGCCTTAAGATTATTCCTTCTATTTCTATTTTCTATGTCTTCCAATGTAATATACATGGCGTTAATGTGATCTTCATGAAGTTGCAGACCTTCTGTTATTTCCCCTGTATAGGCAATTAGTTTAGCCTGTGCTCCCTCTAATTCCTCCACTCTGTTCCCGATGTGTTGTATGTCTTTTTTGATTTCTGAAAGGTATTTAGCTAAAGGTGCTAAGGCAGAAGACTGGATATTTTTAATAAAACCCCTGGATATGGGTTTATCCGAATCTATTGAATCGGTTGACTCTTCTTCTGACATTAAACTAATACTCATCTTAAAACATAACAATGCTTATACCAATAAACCATGTTACCATTTACTTTGATATTCCGGCTATTATGCCAAAAATATATTTTGTAAGAAGAAATTAGAGTGCAACCTTTGGCTACAAATAGAGAATCAAACCAAAAATAAGAAAAAATACAATAGAACAGAATGAGAAAACAATAAGCAATTCATGTTATCACGGGAAGACATTTGGGTGTTACCCTTGGACTTCTTAGAGTAATCAACCATAGGGGGTGTGGGAGTCCTGAAAGATCTATTCCAACTGTCCCTGGAATCATGCAAAAAAAAAAAAGAAACAAAGGAATTCCATCATTCCTTATAACTGTAATACTTATAGCATAGACTTAAAAAAAAGGAGTTTGTTGAAAAAGTAGCTTAACGAGTTACTTAAGTCGGGTTCTTATTTGTAATTCCCAGTTATTGTAGGAGCTTATGTCCTTCTTCCGGGTTTACAATTGTAGTCAGACTTCCTTTGTAGAGCATGATAATTCTGTTTGAGAAACCCCATTTATATGGGATGTTATTTAAACATAGGACTGATGTGACTTCTTTGAAAGACTTCCTGGCTGTCAATATGTCTTTCAAAAGTCCCGCTGTTGTGAATGGGCTTGAGATGAGTTCTGAGCAGAGGC
>VIAB01002106.1:146618-157515 GCA_009801035.1 Oophaga pumilio | reverse complement strand
GACCGTTCCACTCAGCGCTGTGGTTCTGACCTCAGGGTCTCTTACAGGGATCCCCGATATGGAAGCTAGGGCAATTCCACTCAGCGCTCTGGTTCTGACCCCAGGCCTCACTTAAAGGGATCCCCGGTATGGAAGTGAGGGCAAATCCACTTTGCACTTTGGTTCTGACCTCAGGCCTCTCTTAAAGGATCTCCGGTATGGAAGTGAGGGTAAATCCACTCTGCGCCTTGGTACTGACCCCAGGCCTCTCTTAAAGGGATCTCCGGTATAGAAGTGAGGGTAAATCCCTCAGCGCTCTGATTCTCACCCCAGGCTTCTATTAAAGGGATCATTGGTATGGAAGTCAGGACAAATCCACTCAGCGCTCTGGTTCTGACCCCAGGCTGACGGGATGATGTGGGATATTAGGGGTAGTAGCCCGGTGGCTCTGGCTGACGGGATGATGTGGGATATTATAGTGAATGTGGCTTTGCAGAGTGGGCGGGGCTATACACTAAGCTCTCTCTCTCTATATATATAATCTTTATAATTTGTTATAACTAACCGTAGTTAATTACTATGCCCGGGCAGCGCCGGTATCTTCATCTAGTTAGATAATATTTATAAAGTTGTTTTGTGTCGTAGAACCTGGTGAAAAAAAGAGGACTTCCTTTAAGAGCCAAGAAGTGGGAAAAATCCTTACACTGAGTTAATGGTAGCCAAGGGGAAACAGAAGATGGGGCACACCTTCTTTTGTGAGCTGACAGAAGGCACTGTTCCTGGTTTCTGGGCTCCTCTCAGCTGCTACACTTGTTGTGGCGCTGGCACCTGCTTGGCCACACACTACCTATCTCATTCTCCCTTGTTGTTCTTTACATGTCTGATCTTTCTTCCTCTCCTTCCTGTCTTCACTTTTTTTTAACTTAACTTTTCTTGCCTCAACTCTTTTCTCCTGCTGAATAGGCACCACCCCCCTCTCTCTCCTGATTGACCAGTTTTTCTTCCTGCCATTAGTTGTGTACTCTGCCCAGCCGAGGAGCGTGAAGCTTTGACTGGACATAACCCCGTCCCCAGCCTCCCTGGAAGCAGAGGCTTCCTGTTGATGGAGTCTTATAAAGTACCCATTACATACTGATCTAGTGTCAACTCTACATGTGCCACTTGAGGAGGAGGTGGTCCAACGGGGAATTCCTCGGCTCCCCAGTGGGTCAGTCCGAGCCTGGTGTTTGTAAGCATTTGAGTCCAGTGGGTGGTTCTGCTCAGTGATTGACAGCTAACACAGCATGCATAGTCATACAAAGAAGCTTTTCAGTCACTGAATTGGACCACCCAGTGGACTCATACACATACAAACAACAGATGTCAAAGAATAAAATTACGGTTACTAAAACGTATAACAATCTGATCAGCTCCTCTTGCTCTAGTCTATAGCATCAGGCCTGCATGTCAGATACCATTTTTAACATGACAGGTTCACTTGAAGGAAGAAGTGATTGGTAGAAAAAGTTTCGCTTTTAAATTGTATGGCATTTTCCATGTATAGGTTCTAAGTTGTACACAAATCATCTCACCACAGCTGTGTGTTAGAAAGGGTCCCAAAGACACAAAAGGGCCTGGCAGTTTGGCCTGCAGCAATCGTTCCGGCAAACTATAGTGGAGATAATTAGAATTTAAGTAAATTTTGAGTCCTGGAGAGGCAGGAACATCTGCAGGTTGGGGGGTATTCAAGGATTCCCTGGCTTGTCTCTTTTTATATTATAATCCAAAAAGGATTTTCTGAGATTTTTTGTGTGCACTGTAAGTTTCAGCCTCCAGACTGTGTTTACTGCTACCATTTATAAAATGATTAACCCATCATTTGGCTCGACGACTGCAGTATTCTCTAACAAGGAAATTTCAGCTGTCGGTGAAAAAAAAAATTATTGTGAAAATAATTTTTACTGTAATAAAGCAAAAATTCACATAGTAAATGTTCAACAAGGTCTGAGCAGCAGTTGCTTAAAGAAAGTTATTTCATGAATTTTGACTATATAAATTGTACATGTCTAAATTCTTGCTACAACAGAAAAGAACGCTTTTCACTTTTCTTTTTTCTCCACTCCATTGTAGAGATACAGGGCACCAAAATCACTGGCACGCAATATGTTAATTCTCTAATCATTCAATAGGGCATTTAATTTCATACTCCCAGCCTACTATGATGCAGTCCAGTCTTAAAAAGGCAGTGTCACAGGGCCGAAAAAGTAGACACCCATATAGACTATCCGAACTGTGCCAGAGTGATACTTGCCCATCCTGGGTCTTCAGCAGTTCCCACGATGCTCCTCACTATTCTGGCCACTTTGATGATGCTGTCTGCCACCATCCCAACACTTCCAGAACTGTGCCAGCATTAGCATGCAAGATTTTCTGTCCTGTGACCAAACCTGCAGACTATCGACACCATATCACTCACTTCTTTCAGATAAAACTGACACCCCAAAGAAGGGAGATCTGCTTTTGCTCTAACTTACTCCAGATGTCTGCTATGTCCAAAGGAGGTGAGTGAAGCAACCTCTGATTGGCTGCAGGGCTCGTGTGACATATTAATGTCACGCGAGCCCCAAGAGACCAGGCGCCAACATTGCTGGTCAGCTCCGGCAGAGCATAGGCTGCTGTTATTTTATATGGGGGGAAATATAATGATTGGGAAGGGGTTGCCTTAATAGCAGACAACCACTTTAACGTCTACTGGTTATAGTGCATTATAGTGCAGTTATTCTCCACATTGAAAGCTTCCATTTACAAGGTAAATCTCCGGTAACAAAAGAAAAAGGCTATTGTGCTTTGTTTATTATATGGAGACTAGGTAGATAGCATTCAACATGGTGAATTATTATAGACCCAAATGTAACACCCAGCTTCAAAACTGTTACATCATCCAATTGACTTGTCAATGTCTAAACTGTTGGCTTGTAAGTGAAAACATAATTAAACTGTCATGAAGTTGTTTTTTTTTTATCATATTTGGCAGGTGGTTTAATTGCTTGCATATTGAGGTCCGTGTCCATGAAAGTTTAGTGATTCTTTAAACACTAGTGACTAAAAATTTCCTTTGCTGTGGTCTACTACTTCTTGTCTTTCATTACTTGTCAGTATTGTCACATCATAGCTTTGTCTGCTGGGACATCAGTGTCTTTCGCACATGGACAATTGCTCCCACACACAGGAGACCCCCAACAGGGACTTTCATGTAAAAAGCATGATACAACCAAGGTAGTGTAAACAGTAGTGCAAAATAAAACAGAGAAAATCTGGGCATTATTACGGTATACTGATGGTGAAATATAGGTAATGCTGTAATTGTCACACTCAGTCTACCTTTTGACTCATTTTCATAGTAACCTCTTTTAAGTCAGCTGAGGACTGGACACAACAGATTGTGTTGGCATTATACCAAGTAGAAATCCGTAAAGGGTGTGAGGTCTGTATGCAGCCAGATTGTATTAGGAACACCATGGTGTATTTGAGTCTGCACTAGTCTCTTGTAATATGCATATTTTTCAATCTTTTATAGCACAGCTGTGAAGATCTAGGACCAGTACAAGAATGTTTTCTCATTCCAAATCCATCTGACCCAAGTATTCTACAAACAATAACATATCTGCCAAAAGAAAGTTTCTGGACTTGGAGTGAGAATGATGCTGGTCACAAAGTTGTTTTGGCCTTTTACTCCAAACTTCCTAATTTTAAACCCTTCACGACATGCCTCGTATATGTATGGCGCTGCGACAAGTGCATTCCCGCAAACACGGCGTCGATTTTTCCGGTCCATCATGCAGTGACCAAGTTAAGATGACTGCTGTCTGACAACAGGCTATCCACGCACGTCGCCTCGGGTGTCTGTACCGCCCCACATGTTAGCAATTGCTGTGATTGACTGATCAATTCTGATTCTGACAAGCCAATCACAGTGCTGTGACAATATAGTTGTTAAAAAATATATATATATAATTATATGTGACACGCTATGATTGGTGCTGTCTGAGTCAGCACCAATTGCAGCAGTCAAAATGGATGGGGTGATCGGGACTAAAGTTGAGCGAATATGTTCGGAATCGGTCGCTGAATCTGAATTTGCCATTTTCGTGCCGAATTTACGTTTGATGATCGGTTCCGAACATATTCTTTCATTTCTACTCCCATTGACTCAATGAATATTACAAAAACAATATTCGCTTTTAATCGTAATCGGAAACGAATTTTGAAAACTTTGCTCAATTCTAATCGGGACGTCACCTCAGGTGACTAACAGTTTTGGCGCTGATTGGCTGAACAATAGTTACTGACCAATCAGTGCCAAAAGGGTTGATCTAAATTCGCGATCACCACTCTGCACTCGATCTTTTCCTGAGAGCTGGCATGCAGAGCAGTTGTACACCCCCTTTGTGTTACCTGAGAGAAAGAATTCATTGGTGGCCAATGCGATCCTCCTGTTCTGTCTGGGTGACCGATCTGTGAGCGCTGCAGCAGCAGTTTCCAAATCCCTGTTTCAGCTCTCCACCCACCCCCAATCGGCCCCACTCCCAACTCTATTTTTTGCACACTTTTTTTTTTTTGCTCCTTTTTAGTGAGCGTGGCAGCATGCGCTGAGCATTCATGCTCTTCCCGTAGCGCTCTTAGTGTGGCTGCTGATCAGAGTCTGCGCCAAATGACGTTTTAATTTTATAGAAATAAGAGTAGCGTAGTAGAGTTATAGCTATGGAGGTAGCGTTTTTCTTTTGCAAGGAAAAAAAAATGTTAGCGCTGGGTAAATGTACAGAAGGCACATTAGGGGAGCGTATGTCACAGTGTTAGTGACGTCCGTTTTTTCTTTTGCAAAAAAAAAAGTTTTCGCCGAGTAGCTTTATAGTTAGGGCATTAGTGTAGTGAACGTCACTGAACTTGTTTTTTTTTACTTATACTAATCTTTCTCCATTTTTTTCTTAGTGTTTCTTCTAAATTTTTCCTTTTTTCTTTTTTTTCCACTACTTTTTTCTATTTTTTTTTTCTCTCTATTTTTCATAATAAATAGTACCCTTCACCCAAGCCCCACACGATACTCGTTAAAAGCACCACTTACACACACATCCACAGTGTTTGGAGAATAAAATAAAAATGGCCCATTCATCAAGAAGATGCTATTCTCCAGATGAGGCAAACGCTTTCCTTGTCTCTGACATGGATTCAGACGGTGAGGAAGATCCCACATTCCTCTATTTATCCTCCGCCTCCTCCTCAGCCACAATTACACGCTGTCAAATGACGGCATAAGCCCGCAGCTATGATCGGAGGTAAAAAGTTTACATCCGGGTCAGTGGCGTTGGCTGATGGGACTACTACTCACTGAGGCTGAGCTCGCTGTAGCTTATTCCTCAGTGGTTCTCAACCTGGACAGTCGCATCTTGGCACCGTCCATGTTGAAAACTTTATCCCCAGACGTGGATTTCGGTGTGGGACAGAACGACGGACAGGTGAGGGATATGGTTGTTTTTTTTTTCGTTTTTTTACAGGAGACTATTGCTTCAATGGAATGGACTTTAGGTGAGTATAACTGTTTATTTTTAAATAAAAAAGTGTGTTTATTTCAAATAAAGGACTTTATTCTGTCTGTGTTTATTTACAATATAACTTCAGGATTAGTAATAGATAGGTGTCTCAGGGTAAGTGCACACGATCAATAAACGCTGCAGGTTGGACGCTGCATACTTGTGCAGCGTCCAAACCAGAGTCCAGATGTTACAGCATAGTGGATGGGATTTCAAGAAATCCCATGTGCATTATGGGTCCAGAGACGCCCGCGTTTCAGCTGCGGAGACTGACATGTGGCGGGTCTCTCCAGACCACAGCATGTCTATTTATCTTGCAGAGATGCGAGCCTCCGCAAGATAAATTTCACCCGTACGATGTATTAGAAGTGGTGAATCCACATGGTTCAATGAACACATGCGGATTTACCTGCTTTCAATAGCCAGCAGCGCTTTGGACGCAGTGGATGTGCGCTGCGTCCAAAGCGCTGCCAATTCCTGATCGTGTGCGCATACCCTTATAGACGCCTTTCCATTACTAAGGCCGGCTTCACATTTGCGAATGTCAGAGCTGCGGAGGGCTGCGGACTTCCTCTGTGATGCTGTTATTAGCGGCATCAGGCATAGGCTGATGGGAATAGTAGTCCCACCCGCCGACACCTGTGGCCGGAGGTAAACTTTGTACCGCCGATCGCATCTGCATGAACACGCTGTAATTTGACAGTGTGGGGACTGTGGCTGTCTGACCAGCCGTAATGATTGTACCGCCAGTCAGGGGCAGTGTTTGCCATGCTGTCATGCACATTACAGCATGGCAAACACTGGATGTTCGGGACCCCCCAAGTGAATGGGGTTCGGGTCTGGGTAC
Source organism: Oophaga pumilio (assembly GCA_009801035.1). Classification (NCBI taxonomy): domain Eukaryota; kingdom Metazoa; phylum Chordata; class Amphibia; order Anura; family Dendrobatidae; genus Oophaga; species Oophaga pumilio. The sequence continues at coordinate 151,122 of VIAB01002106.1, read as the reverse complement.
TGTTCTGGTACCCGAACGTTAACTGTTCGGCCGGACGTGAGCATCCAGGGGTCCGCCGATCTCTACATATGGGGTATCTGTGTGCTCAAGAGAAATTGCACAACAAATTTTGGGGTACATTTTCTCCTGTTACCCTTGTGAAAATAAAAATTTGGGGCTAAAGTTACATTTTTGTAAAAAGAGATAAATGGTCATTTTTCCTTTGACATGGCAATAATTCCTGTGAAGCACCTGAAGGCAGGGTGGATAAAAATCAATGATTTTTTTAAAAAAAATCAAAAAAATCAGATTTTTTTGATTTAAATCGGATTTTTTTGATTTAAATCGGATTTTTTTGATTTAAATCGGATTTTTTTCAATAAACTGCTTTTTGAGGAAAATATTTTACCATCCAAAGGTTCTTCCATCATGAGATAAAGCTGAGTTGTTTAACTCAGTAGAATAAAGGCTGTATATGTGTAACATTCACAATGCCATGCTCTTCCAGAGGTTTCTGTAGGATTAGTGGGCAGTTTCTCTCCTATATTATCACAGACGCTCGCTTTACTTACGCAGTTCTCAAAACTGAATTTGACTCCGCAGAGATCCCAGCCTCTTCTTCACGGCAAAAATGTTACAACATGAACAGAGTTGAGAAAAAGACCTTAATCCTATTGTTCTACAAACCTATATGAATACAGAATCAACCCCTTCAGTGCCAAGTCCAAGAAGTTAGACAATATGTTTCTGATTGTTTGGAGTGGAATAGATCTGCACAACACAAGAAGAATGTGAATCTAAGTGTGAGGAGGAGGAAGGGCAAGCAGACAAGAAAATGAAAGTGAAACTTTGAGCACAATACTGCAGCATAGCCACAGACAGACAAGTCTGGATCTGTTTGTGTGTACGATCTGAGGTTTATTACATTCTTTCCTTATAATGGCAGCAGGCCGTAAAAGAGACCCAGTTTGGGAATATTTTAATGAAGCTCCTTCGCCTATCGGTTAGGTAGAAACTTTGATTTAAATCACTGATTTAAATCAAGCCTTACTGACTAGTGATTTAAATCGTGATTTAAATCAGTTTGATTTAAATCAAATCCACCCTGCCTGAAGGGTTAATAAACTTATGGAATGTGGGTTTTAGGGCTTTGAGTCTTCACCTTTTGGTATTTTTTCTGTCATATAGGCCCCTCATTGTCACTTCAAATGTGATGTGGTACCTTTAAAAAAAAAAAAAAAAATAGTTTTGTTGGAGAACTGAAAAATTGCCGATCACCTTTTAACCCTTCTAACTTCCTAACAAATAAAATTGTTTCAAAAATTGTGCTGGTGTAAAGTAGACATGTTGGAAATGTTATTTATTAACTATCTTGTGTGATATAACAATCTGGCTTAGGGGCATAAAAATTAAAAGTTTGTAAATTTATGAAATTTTCACCAAATTTCTGATATTTTCACAAATAAGTCGTATCGAACAAATTTTACCACTGTCTTGAAGTACAGTATGAACATCGGTCAGAATTGAAAAAATTGGCCTGGTCAGGAAGGTGAAAACAGGCTTCGGAATGAAGGGATTAATATGCAGGTTAGGCTCTGTTCATATGTCCAGTTGTCAGTTACAATCTGGATCCGTTACAAATTGCAAAGAGGAAGCCAAAGTTACTGTTTTTGAATAGAACAGTATGTAAAGGGAATCTATCTGTAGGATTACTTACCCCTACCCCACATACAAAAACAAAACATTTGTAAGCTCGTTTCTAAGACAAGTCCAGCAATACTTTTCCTTGGCCATTGCATACCTCGGTTCCTGAGAAATCAGTGTCTGAACTGATCTGCAAATAGCTATGGTAGATCTAAAGCCTTTGTCACTCCAGCTCTACTCCCCTCCCAACATGTCTGCCTCCTGCTTGACTGACAGCTTCTGTGCTTTGTGACTTCACAGCAAAGGAGCAGTCAGTAACTTATTAAAGTCTTTTATGCCAGAACTAATGCCCACAATACTAGATATGTTCAGAGACACCTCCAGTGAAACGGATCACTCACAAACTGAAAAAAATTGCATTAAAAACTGACATGTTTTTGCTGCGTTTGCACATGTGAATAGTTCTTTAGAGGCTGACATTAGGTAGCTGAATGAGACAATCGGTACAGATGCATGACTTGTGTAAATAGCCCACCAGCATATTGGCATTTGCAGTAACTTCTTTCATTTCATAATTCTAGCCCAACGACAACTAGTTATGTGAAAGTATGTTTTAAAAAAACTTACACCAATCAATGTCACTGCCTATGTACATGATGGTCATTGTTCTTGAAAGATCACTTCATTATGTTTCCTTTCTATGAACATAAAAAAATGAGGCGCCAACAGATATTCAACATATAGATGTAGGACAACAGAAAGACGAGATACAAGGTTGGGCTGGGAAGGGCTGAAATATGAATGAAAGGAGGAAGTTGTCAGTGTTACATTCATAAAATAGCTTCCCAGGGACTCTGTCCACACCTTTCTCATCTAGATAACATGGTAAGCATACTTATGCATGGTGAGTGGTGTATAAACAGTAGATGGGCAATGCTAGGGCCAGTGATGCCTAGTAATGCACTGCCATAACCACACTTGTCCAAGATGTAGATGCCCTTTAATACACAAATGCAGGCATACCGATGAAAAAAAAGGAAACTTGAGTTTTCATAGTAGTCATCACACTAGGTTATAGGAAGGCCAAAAGTGGCAAATATCCCAAGATCCACCGTCTGTGGAGCTTGAAAAGATATAAAGGGAACCGTAAGTTAATTCATGGTACCCAAGCTACCTGCAGTATGAATCCGGCTTCTGCGTTACAATCGTACGGTCTGTAACGATGTGTTCCAGAGAAAGCTGAAATGTGACTGGGCATGAGTGAGTAGGACAACAGGACTGCGTCATCTCCTTTTACATAGGTTGTGAGATTACCAATCTTCCATAATACTGGGAACCATCAGCTTTAGCCTACTAACATATTGGCCACAGGTGATGAGATGATTTACCTAAGAAAGTACCTGACTCTTTTCTGTATTATTGTAAGCTGAGCATGGACCAAACAAGAAAAATCCCAAGTGCTGGGTAAGCGGCATCTCTTTTCTGTATAAAACTCTGTTACTGGTTCGTGAAGGGAAAGGGTGTTGTAACGACAGTGACAAGATGTGTGCAAATGCAGATAGTGGATGTACACTGCAATAATTGGAGCTGAACTGTATCAGACATGTTGAAATAGTGTGAAGTATGTCAGATGCTCATCCTCAGCAGTGACCGTCAAGAACCCCGTCAGCCTTTAATGTAGGATAATATGATCTTATTAAAGCAAGGAATGGATATTTTGTCTATGGAATTCTTATAATATCAGATTATCCCCAGAAACAGTATATGTAACGCCTTTGTAGTACGCTGTTTTGTAACGATAGTTATGTGATCTACAAGGCCAGAGCACAGAAGAATGATTTCTTATGTTACTATCAGGGTGAAATACATATACTCTTCTGAATCTGTAATTTGTAGCATGGGTGTGAAGAGATAAGTGTATGTATATTGATCGTCTTTCTTTGCTTTTACAGTAGGTGGATGTGGGCATATCGTCAGTAATGAAGAGAGTGGAACGATAACATCGAAGAACTATCCTGGAACCTATCCAAACTACACCCAGTGTACAGTGACAATCCGAGTACCCATGGGGAAGAGCCTGTATGTGAAGATGGCAGACCTGGACATAGAATCCCCAGACTGTGAATCTGCTTATCTTAAAATCTACAAGGGATCATCAGATGAGGAAGTTGGTGAGTTGACACCAAATTGGTTGTGCCACCTGTTTATTTCACTGGCTGAGACAGATCCGGATGAAAGTAATCTCCTGACAATCCACCTCCTATATTATACAAGCCGCCTTATTATTTCCTTGGAAAGGGTTAAGAGGTGTAAATGATCTTAAAGTGTGGTGCACGGAATCACAATTGATCCGTTCCTCCCTTGCTGACAGTAGAATACATCCTGTCTCTGAATAAAAATGAAGAGGACCTGGTTGGCATTGGGTATGTACATGGTAATACGAGCGATGGCGATTGCTAGTTGTCACCTATCCATATGAGAACTGATAGCTTGCTGATCCCCAGAGGTCCTCTCAAGCTATGTCTCCTAATTTCCAATGAAAGCTGCTGTCAGACTTTAGTTTTGGGTGGCATCTTATTTTCTGTGTTAGGCCAGAGACACACACTAGCGTATCACATCACTGAACGCTTGCTCTGCAACGATCGTGAGCCAAGTGTCAGTGCTCTTTTCTCCGACCCACTCGCATCAAAGAATCGGATGCACAGCTGCGGAAGAGACTGAGAAGTTAATTTCTCAGTCTCTTCCATTGTCGGCATTAGCTGGTGATAACCGAATGCAGTCCGATGTTTCACGTGCCCTCATAGACATATATGGGTGCGTGCGATCTAAATCACACATGCAATCGCAGCATGCTGCTATTGTTTTCACATGCCGAAAAGGC
>VIAB01002106.1:83535-101424 GCA_009801035.1 Oophaga pumilio | reverse complement strand
GTGTCTAGACATGTGTAATCTTTGACAACGCATTCGTACTAAAACGCTGGCGTGCGCATGTCTATGTGCATTCCTGCGATCGCATAGACTGTAATGCGTTGTTTTGGTGCATTCAGTGCGCACAGCGAACGCATGCGTCTTTTTAACGACTTTGGGCGGACCCAAAAAATTCAACATGTTGCGTCGTGTGCGCCAAGTCGCTCACCTCGAAATAATGCATGCGCACGAAAACGCTGATGATCGCATGCAAACCCAAAACCATGCACCCGCCATGTTAAACATAGGGGTGCATGACGATCGGATGCGCTGCGCAAAAAAACGCTAATGTGAAACCAGTCTAAATCGCATACTTGCTGTCACATGATCACCCACTCTCGGAGAATCCTCACAATGTGCAGTGCGCGCAATGTGAAGATTCACAAGTCTGCAGTCACATAGCGTGATTGCAGACTTGTTGCCTAAGGCCAGACAACCCCTTTAAAGTGCAGTTCTGTCTATCCTAGCTTTTCATTTTCTGAGGCTTACAGATACATCTTTCTAGTAGGATACGCTAAGGGGCTTATGTCTGACGGACCTTTATATTCTGCGTATGGGCAACTTAAAAGGTGACCTAGTGGTTACTCTACAACTTTAATTCTGGCTGAACAAACTCCCGGCGAATGTGGACAGCAAAGTGTGTGTGATGATATCATTGGGAAGGCGTACAAGGCTTTGCCAGACACTTCTACTTGCATGTCTTCTATCTGGATCCTGACCATCTTCTGCTTTATTTTCCTCAGCCTCAGCTCTGGATTTCCTCTAGTTCCATAGCTACTTGTAGTAATAAATGGTGGAATACTCACTTTCAGAATAAAAACTTTTCTGTTGTCATCATGTGGGTCTTTACACCCAATTTTTATATTTTACTTGTCTGTGTTTTCTTTAAGGTTTTTGCGGGCAGCTCAGACTTTCAGGGTCATACTCGTAACAACTTTATTCCTCCAATTGTGGCTCGCATTATTCGGATTATACCACGGACCTGGAACCAAAGGATCGCTCTGAAGGTGGAACTGATGGGATGTGGACTTGCACAATGTATGTAGAGATGTGTCCGTCTGTGAGTCTGTTTGCACACGTCACCGTGTATGTGCCCATGTGAGGCAGAATGCACGCTTAGTTGTTTATTGTAGCGTATACATTGTAATTATATATCCATTAGATTTGTTCTTATTTGAGAAGTGGCCATGAGCAGTATAAATATTCAGATCGCATTGGGCAGCACAGTGGCTCAGTGGTTAGCACTGCATGCTTTTAGCGCTGGGGTCCTGGGTTTGAATCCCACCAAGGACAACATCTGTAAGGAGTCTGTATGTTCTCCCCGTGTTTGTGGGTTTCCTCCGGGTTGTCCGGTTTCCTCCCACATTCCACAGACATAATGATAGGGAAGTTAGATTGTGAGCCCCAATGGGGACAGTGCCGATAATGTCTGGAAAGCGCTGTGCAATATGTTAGCGCTATATAAAAATAAAGATTGTTATTATTATTGGTCCTGTAATGTGCATCAGAATCACAACATTGCCAGCAAAATAAGCTCCAATTAGTCTGAATTATTGAAATGTAGTAATGTACCTGTTGTAACAAATATTTTTTAGGACTTCTGACCTGTAACAGATAATGATTTTGTACTAAAACCATATTGGTTTGTGTAGAGATTGTAGAGGGTCTTTACTGTACCTCTGTGCCTTCGGTTTCATATAGGGGCGCGTGTGTGATTTTGTTTTTTGCCATATTTTCTGTATATCGTGGCACAGACCCTGTCTGTATTGTCCTGTGGCTGAATATATACAGGAGCCCACTGTACGGCTCCACACGAAGGGCCTGCGCTGTTGTACAGGCCTCCATGCTGTGATACTAACCTAGAGGCACTTTTTTTTCTTCCTTTTTTGACCATCCTGTCTTGTTTTTGCCTTCACAGCTCACAACTCATCCACTCATCCCATGTGGAAGAAGCCAAATGAGAAGCAACGGAAAAATGTCATAAAGGAAGAAAAGAACATCACCGAGCCCGTTCCTTCTGAAGAAAATGATTTTGGTATTTATTCTTAGCATTCGTATCCGTTTTATGTTTAGCGATCTAGTAATAGAAAACCATTTCTGTAACATTTCCCACATTGCCTTATGTCGTTCCTCTGGAATTCTTCCTGGAAATGTGTGAACAAATAGATAACGAGAAAGGCAGCAGGCCCCGAGTTATGTTCCTGATCTGTGTTGACAAGGGAGATGTCAGTGCAGGCATACAGGTGGGGTAACAAAGTGCTCCAGCATTGCTACTTTGTACAGACATTGCTGCCGAGCTGTCTGCTCTTCTCACTTGGTGCTCAGTTGCCCCTCCATACAGACAGCGACCACAGGACCCCCATAACTGTTGGGTGCACACCAGTGAGAAGGTGATATGCTTGGATCCCGGAAAACCCCTTTAATCAGTTTTTATTTAAAAGTAACATGTGATTTATAAGTCCCATATATACTATTATCTGTCATTTATTTTAGGGTGGAAGCTGATAGCCATCTGTATTACCTTGGCGCTGGTGGTGTGCGTATTCATAGCGGTCATCTGTATATGCATAGCGAGAAGGTATGGATTTTGCTTCCATTATTTCCAGCAATGTATGGGGATGTCTTTTGATAAATGATATCAGGCAGTCACCATTGGCAGATAAAGCAATATATTATCCTGTATGTCTCCACTAATGAAGCCCGCCTTGTATTGCAGAAAACGATTAAAAACAGACACGTATAAGTCTGAGGACCAGAATACTGGTGAGTGAGGGATATGTGAAGCGTTACACTTAGGGGGGTCTAATGGCCTGTATAATATAGACGTGGTCTCCTGTGCAGGGTGCTGGAAGCAGCAGGAGCAGCCATTCATGAGGCAGCAGTCCGCAGAGTTTACCATCAGCTACACTAATGACAAGGAGATCCTGCAGAAGTTTGACCTTGTCAAGTGCGACACAGAAGGTAAGAAGCTTGCATTACTGCATACCTGCCTCCATGTCCCTCCTGTCTGCACTGCATACTCAATATGACTGGGCATGACGTCCACACCCCACATACTTCACCTGACAGCTCCTGCTAGGCCCAGCACGCTACCATCATCCGTGTTAAAGGGCTGGTCTGCCCAGGGGTCCATGGGTCCGCCCCGTGCCGATGCCGGTTATCCACTGCAGAATCCAAAGTCATGTTAGTTGTATCAATTTCTCATAGCTATTCAAGATCTCTGCCATTAACCCTTTACTGACGTGGACATTTTTTTTCATCTGCTTTGTGTCCCTGAATTTCAAGAACCATAACTTTTTTGGTTCTCCGGTGACATAGCCATGTAAGGGCTTGTTTTGTTTTTTCTTTGTTTTTTTGCATGGTGAGCTACTGTAGTCTTGTTTGACACCATTTATCTTCCTATAAAATGTATGGAAAAAAAATAGTTGTAGGGTGCAATGGCGAAAAATAGTGCAATTCCACCATGTTTCATTTTTGTATTCACTGCCTTGCAAAAATAACCAGGCAGCTTTATCCTCCAGGGAAGTATGATTACACATTTATATAGTGTTTAATGTTTTACTACTTGGCAATAATGAAAAAAAAGTAAAAAAAATTTCTGAGAGCCATATAAGATGTGTGAGGGCTTATATTTTTTTTACGTCGTTTGTGCAGGATAATTTAGTTTATGTTCAGCATTTTTCGGATGCAGTGATAACAAATATTAAAAGAAAGCATGGTTTTATCTATAGAATGGAGAAATGCTGGCAATTTAAACTTTTGCTTTTATGTTTTTTTTATATACGTTTTACACTCTTGATCCTTATCTTATACGACAGTACTTCTTTTGGCAAATGTAGGGGTCTTCAGTAAGATCTGGCTGCCATGAAGATATAGATGGGCTCTCTGCAATGGCAACGCGAGAGAGGTTGAGGGGGCAATGGAGTGACATAGAAAGCCACTTTATTCCTAACCACATCTAATGGGGGTTATATCATCTGTCCTGGCAATGTTATGATCACACAGGTTACCATCACAAAATCTCCACGGCCATCATCATCCCTTAATGACAGATTTGACCTTGTGGAAGTGAAGACTTTCATTTTAATGAAAGCAGAGATAATATATCTGCGATATAAAGGCCCCAGGATTTCTAAGTCCTACAATATTCAGGACTATTTGCTGGCACAGGAAACCTCATGCACAGAGATGCACATTCGGCATTTTCCTTCACAATAGCGCCATCTAGTGGCAATTCACAATAAGTAAGGATAAATTCTGAAATGCGAATGTAATTCTGGAACATTGTCTTGTGCCTGTTCTATGTAAAGTCCTAACCTCTGCATGTATTTCTTTCTCACTTTTTCTGCTATAACCTTTTTTGTCTTTATAATCACTGGAGACAAAGTGAAGCAGGATTTAAGTAAAGCATTGTTTTTTCCTTTTCACTTAGATTATGGGCAGTCCCTCATGATTGGTACTGGCACCGTCACCAGGAAAGGATCCACCTTCAAGCCAATGGACACCGATAATAAAGACATATTTGGTGGGCAGGATAAAGAAAACCACTATGACTGCCCCCTCAGGACCAATGAGTATGCACTGCCTCTCACATATCCCGAACCTGAGTATGCCACCCCCATCATCGAACGTCACATAATGAGGGACTGCAGCTTCTCGCCAGACTCTGGCTACAACATCCCGGTGGTATCTCTGGACCGCAAGCGTTCATTCTCTGCTGTCAGCTTTTCCATGTCTTCCAGTGCGGAGAACAGCGGTGGAGACTACCAGACCCCTCACAGCGTCCACACGGAGGAGCGTGACTATGACCGGCCTAAGATGCCCAGCACATGGGCTGCGGCGGACAGCGGGGACTATCAGAAGCCACAGTTCTGCGCCTTAGTGACCGATGGCTACTCTTCGCCCAGGGACTGTTTGAAGCCCATAAATCAGACTGCAATAACGGCCCTCTTATGACTAGCTCCTGGGGACTATGCGTATGGAGACCCTCATACATGAATGTTACCGCTCAGGTGTTTACATGGACATGGCCCGGAAGCCTGCCGCATGGGGTGAAGGTTGTGCATCCAGTATCTGCAGCCACCTTGGGAAATATGTGCAATGTGTACAGAAGATATTTATGACAGACTCGATCACTTTATACCTGGCTTCTGTCCAGACGTGACGTCGTACTTGACCTACATGTAGTCGGGGTGCTCCAGACATTGCTACACCCGACTTCACCGGTGCTTTATGAACACTGTGAATGTTTAACATGTACTCACTTTAATTTATATTCCTGTGAAACAGGACCCAATGGGCTCAGTGTTAACCCATTATACCTCTTCATTGCATGTGCAGATCTGTGATGGCTGACTTGGTGATGTTAGCCCATTGTCTGGCTCAGGGGGGCAGATACCCAGGTCACTTTATAAAGTGTGATCTTGCTTTGAATAAGGCAATTTATAGTGAGATCCCTGCAATAATCCCATCCGTTCTCTTTGGACATCAGACCCCAGCTGCATCAGGTGTGAATGACGGCCTTACATCATTTCATACACGGCTGACTTGGTCATGTTGTCTATCACTTTAAACGCTGTGTATTCCCCACATGAACGCTGCATATTGCCTATCTGAACATTTATGCTGTCCTTTTAAATTCACACTGAACACATCTACCATTGATTGTGCAGAAATACAATTTTCCAGGATTTACACTCAAAACGGGTTGTCCTAAATGAAGTAAAGTTAGCTCCACAGCCGTAGTTTGCTAATTATCACCTGCCATGTTCTCTGCATATCCTGTGAGAGTGACAGGTGATGTCAGAGAATAACAAAAGGGACCTTTCACAGTCACTCTCTAAAAAAGCTAATTAAAAAGTGACAAACATTATGCTTGCACATCATGTTTGCAAAACTGTGACAAGTACAGAATAAAAGATATAATTTTATGACCTACTATTTTAATTTTTTTAAAATCTTCTACCAAGTATAATTTCAACTGTGAAAGGGAATACATAAAGGTTTTCCTTTTTTTTTTAACATGTCAAAGTTTTGATCAGTGCATTGCGGAGACCCCACAGTGTCACTTAAAGGAGTAGAATCATAGAATGGTAGAGTTGGAAGGGACCTCCTGGGTCATCTGGTCCAACCCCCTGCTCAAAGTAGGATTCTCTAAATCATCCCAGACAGATGTATGTCCAGCCTCTGTTTGAAGACTTCCATTGAAGGAGCACTCACCACCTCTTGTGGCAGCCTGTTCCACTCATTGATCACCCTAACTGTCAAAAAGTTTTTTCTAATATCTAATCTGTGTCTCCTCCCATTCAGTTTCATCCCATTGCTTCTAGTCTTTCCTTGTGCAAATGAGAATAAAGATGATCCTTCTACAATGTGACAGCCCTTGAGATATTTGTAGACAGCTATTAAGTCTTCTCTCAGTCTTCTTTTTTGCAAGCTAAACATTCCCAAATCCTGCAACCGTTCCTCATAGGACATGGTTTGCAGACCGGTCACCATTCTGGTGGCTCTTCTCTGAACTTGCTCCAGTTTGTTGATGTCTTTTTTAAAATGTGGTGCCCAAAACTGGACACAGTATTCCAGATGAGCTCTGACCAAAGAGGAGTAGAGGGCAATAATGACTTCACGTGATCTAGACTGTATGCTTCTGTTAATACATCCCAGAATTGAATTTGCCTTTTTTGCTGCTGCATCACACTGTTGACTCATCTTCAGTCTGTAATCTATTAGTATACCCAAGTCTTTTTCACATGTGCTGTTGCTTAGCCCTATTCCTCCCATTCTGTATACGCTTTTTTCATTTTTATTTCCCAGATGTAGTACTTTGCATTTTTCCCTGTTAGAAACACTCAGCTTTTTATTTGAACTATCAAGGGGCATCAAAACTGCAGATTTGTTAAAGTTCTTTAAAGGGAATCTGTCGCCAAGTTTTGGCCACCGAATATAAGAGCAGTATAATGTAGGGGCAGAGATCCTGATTCCAGCAATGTAACTTACTGGGCTGCTTGCTGTAGTTTTGATAATCTCCTGCTGATAACACTGATTTTATCAATAGAGGACCAGTAAACCTGCTGCCAGGTAGTCCGCCATATTCATGTGCTCTGTATAATTCCGCCCCCACCACTGGTTGGCAGTTTTCTGCCCATGTACAGTGTACACAGAAAGCTGCCAATCAGTGATGTGGGCAGGGTTATACAGAGCTCAGCATTCAGAGAACTGGAAGCTCTATAGCAGATAAAACAATGATTTTATCAAAATAAGTAAGCTGCCCAGGAAGTGACACATCACTGGAATCAGGGTCTCGTCCACTACATTATGCTGCTCTCAGATGGGATAGCAAAATGAGATTCCCTTTAAATAAAATGAGAGTTTATGTAGCCTTTACCAATATTTTCAATGATGCATGTAGTTACTTGGTTAGAGACCAATACTTCATGATTGGAGCGATTTCAAAACATGTTTTGTTCCAGTGTTTTCACATTTGCAATTTTAGAGAGGACCTGTCACTGGGTAAAGAGTGTCCAGTTTTTGTTTTTAGTCTCGTTACTCTCTGTTCTGCTTTTTGTTTTTCCTGATATATGGACCTTTTTAGTTAGTGCTAATTTTTACGTCTTTACCAATCGTGGTTCTCACAGAGTAAGAGCAGAGTATCCGGAGACCAATGCCTCCTTTGTAAAAACCATACAGATTGACACTAAATAAAAATATTTCTTCTGGAACAGATAGAGGAATTAAAAGAAAAAAGTAAAACTCAGGAGTACCTGGAAAAAAACAAGAGCAAAAGCTGCCACTTCTGATTTGGTGACAGGTCATCTTAAAGACCTAAATGCAAAGTATGACCTGCGACTTGACAACCTTCAGTGGATGGGACACTTTGTACAATCCGTTACCAGTCAGTAGTGCTTAGCAATGTGCCATTTTTAACTTTCAAAAACCTCTTTTGGCCAGTATTGATGTCTGGCCTAAAGGTACTGCCACACTTAGCGATCTCGTTAGCGATCACGATAACGACGCAATCGTTGGTGTGATCTCTTTTAGGTCGCTAGTAGCTGCCAAACAGGAGATCTCATAAACGACTCATCAGCGGTCAGCGATCTCTTTAACGACTTTGGCGGTCGTTAGGATGTCATTAGCATGTACTGAGCGCTTCTGATTCATAGGAATTTCCAGCATCTCTGCGTAGTGCTAGCCTGCTTTGCAACTTCTGCGATCCTCTCTGTGACGCAAAAGAGAACTTACAGATATTGCGATCCACTCCGTGACGCAAAACAGTCATATGCGTCACAAACGAGGTCGCTCGTCGTTCGCAAAAGGTGCCAAACACAGCGATTCAGGCTCACCAGCGGGACGCCAACGATCAAAAAACGGTCCAGAACTCTAGTGAACGATCAGCGACATCACAGCAGGGGCCACATCGTTGCTATATGCCACACACAACGAGGTCGCGAACGAGATCGCAAAATAGTGACGTTTTAGTGATCTCGTTAGCGATCTCGTTTGCGATCTCGTTTAGTGTGGCATACCCTTAAGGATGTTTCCTAACAAGGTAGAATTACGTATGCTGTCACACAGGCAGATACATATACAGTGGGGGAAATAAGTATTTGATCCCTTGCTGATTTTGTACAGTTGCCCACTGACAAACACATGAACAGTCTATAATTTTAAGGGTAGATTAATTTTAACATTGAGAGATAGAATATCAAAAATAAAATCCAGAAAATCACATTGTATAAATTATATAAATTTATTTGCATTTTGCAGTGAGAAATAAGTATTTGATCCCTTGCTGATTTTGTACGGTTGCCCACTGACAAACACATAAACAATCTATAATTTTAAGGGTTGGTTAATTTTAACATTAAGAGATAGAATATCAAAAATAAAATCCAGAAAATCACATTGTATAAATTATATAAATGTATTTGTATTTTGCAGTGAGAAATAAGTATTTGTTCCCTCTGGCAAACAAGACTTAATACTTGGTGGCAAAACCCTTGTTGGCAAGCACTATATTTGAGGGGATCACTACCCAAGGGACTCCTCCCAAGAGATTATTTGGATTCAGCCACCAGGCCAGGGATCTAATTATTTCCGATGGCAGGGATATTATGCCCTCCAACTGTCCCTGTAGTCTCTCTTCTTGTTCTATGATGGTTCTCTGGAACCTCCTTGTATGAAGCTGGGCCCACTGAACTGCAGGGATACATGAGGTCAAAGAGCCCAGCAAAGACATACCTTCTCTCAAGGATATTGTAGGACTATCTATTACGTGACGTACTTTATTAATTATGGATAATTTTTTTGGATCCGGCAGCAGACATCTCTGACTTACTGAGTCCAGATGAAGGCCTAGGAACGTCTGACAGGTTACTGGGCGTAGCCTGGATTTTTCCCAGTTGATCAGCCAACCTAAGTTCTGTAAGGATGAGATTACATCAGACAGCCTGCGTTCACATTGGAGGAACGAATTCCCTACTATTAGAAGATCATCCAGGTACGGGACTACCAGGGTATCTTTTACTCGTAAATGTGACATCACCTCCAGCATTAGTTTGGTGAAGACGCGGGGTGCCATAGATAGCCCGAAGGGCACTGCTGCAAACTGAAGATGACGAATCTGGCCCTCCAATATGACCGCCACTCGGAGGAAGCGTTGATGCAAGATATGTATCAGCAGATGGTAATACGCATCCTTGAGATCCACGACTGCCATGTAGCATCTGGGAAATAAAAGTTTTATGGCTGATCGTATAGATTCCATTTTGAAGGTTGGAGATCTCAAAAAGGTATTCAGCGTTTTTAAATTAACTATGGTTCTAAATGAGCCATCTGGTTTAGATACCAGAAACAAGGGGGAGTAAAAGCCTTCTCCTTTTTGATCTGCTGGAACCTCCACAAGCACCTTTTTGGACAACAGGCCTCTATCTTCTAACTCTAACGCCTCTTGCTGCGTCTGGGACTTTAGAGAAGTCAATAGGAAGGAGTCCGGGGGGTTACGGACAAATTCTAATTTTAGGCCCGAAGTTACGATGTTAATGGCCCAGGAGTTAGCTGTGATTGCTCTCCAGTGATAGCAGAAGTGTAATAATCTGCCACCCACCGGCAGGTTGGAGCTACTGGAATTTATCTCCCCACCTGAAGGGACGTCTACCGAAAAGGCTTCCCTTCTGCTTGAAATCTTTATTATTCCAGCGGTCCTGACTCTTATAGTCTATTTTCCTGCCGAACGACGGCTTCCTGAATGCTCTCCTGTAGGATGGAACGTATGTATTAGGGAACCCCTTTTTTCTTTCTCCTGCTTTAGTCAGGATTTCATCTAATACTGCGCCAAACAGGTACTCACCCTGACAGGGCAGAGCGCAGAGTTTAGATTTAGTTTGTGTGTCCCCCTTCCATCCTTTCAACCATAAAGCCCTTTGGGCTGTATTGGTTAGTCCTGCCGTTCTAGCCGCTAGGCGGAGAGAGTCGACTGAGGCGTCCGGTAGAAAGGCTGCCGCACCTTTGATTAAAGGGATGGAGGAACGCAGTTTGTCCCTAGACCAGCCATTTTTTTATATTGTCCTCCAGCTGATCTAACCATATCAACATGGACCTACCGGTACACGTGGCCGATATTGCTGGTTTGAATGCCCCTATGCACGACTCCCAGGACCTTTTGAGAAGTGCATCTGCCTTCCGATCCAGGGGATCTGATAAAATTCCAGTATCTTTCACTGGCAAGGAGGATCGGCGGGAAGTTGAGGCAACGGCCACATCTACTTTGGGCGCTTTAGCCCAGGAGGACAGATCTTCATCATTGAAGGGATACCGCCGTTTGGATGCTGCGGGCATAAAACCTCTCTGCCCCTGTTTCTCCCACTCTTTTTTCACTAAATCCTTTATGGCCAGGATTATTGGGAATGCTCGACCTTTCTGCTGGGAGAGACACGCAAACATAATATCCTGGGGAGTTTTGGGGTCCTTAGGCTCTGACAACACCATCGTGTTTTGCACCGATTTGATCAAATTATTAATACTTTCGGTCGGAAAACACGTGTGTTCTTCCTCCGAGGAAAAGGATTCTTGCGATGCCCCTGAATTAAATTCTACGCTGTCTGAAGAGGCTCACGCCCTGGGCGGGGTGACCTCTCTGGAAGGTTTTCCGCCGGTGATACTACTAGCACCCCCTAGGGCCTGTAGTTCTTCCCTAATCATTAGGCGGATGTCCTCGGTTCTTACTGAACTCTCTTCCTGAAGGGTATGGCCAATACAAGTTTGACATAGTCTTTTAGGATAAGTATCCAGAAGGGGCTGAAAGCATAGGGCACATTCCTTATGTTTGAATTTGTCCTTTTTTGCCTAAGGACACACAGAAAAAAAGGGGGCATCAGCTGAGAGGTGTGATCCATAACACCCAGTGAAGCTTTGTCAGCGTGGTACCAGCTGCGGAGATGAAGGTTCCGGCTGCAGCGTGGAGCGAGTTGATTTCTGTCCAGTCCTGTTCGTGGACCCATTCTTTTTAGAGTGTCCACTTCTCCTGCTGCTGTGACGTGGCACCACCAGCTCCTCAGGTGGGCGCGAAACAGGGTCACTTGGGGATGACATTGCTGCGGACCGGTATGCCACTGGCCGGTACTTTTATGCAGCTTCCCCATTTCTTTTTTTTTTTCCTGACCCGGAAGTGCTGCTTTCACTTCCGGGTTCTGCTCCCCAGTGCGCCTGTTCGGCCGCTCTATACCGCAGCGCTCCTCTATGGTCTCCCTGGAAGTTTAGCTATGACTTCCGGGACCGCTCTGCTGGATGACCGCACTTGCTTCTGGCCGCGCGCGCCGGCACTGCGCTTCCAGCCGCGCGTCTGCCATGCCGCCTGGGAATCTCCTGTAACGCCGAAGAGAGAGGCGGCCTCTGCCGGTGGTCCGGTACACCTCGTGGCTCCCAGCTCCTATAAAGGTAGGGCAGCCGCGGTCTGCGTCGCTGCTATCGCACTTTGTATGCGAGCCCGAGCAGCATTGCTTCTGGCCTCGCATCGCCCCTGGGGCTCCTCTTGGCTTCTCATGCCATCCGCTCCCCCTGCATTTTTCCCTGGTAAGTCCAGGTGATTCTGTCAGACGAGGGGGAGCTGTACCAGAGCTCTCCCGACGCTGCATCCGGCGCAGGATCCCCTGCCGCTCTCAGAAACCGCACAGGCAGCATCCTAACGTGTGGAAAACACAGAAAACTACTAGAACATACCATAATCATAAACAGGTACCATGTCATCCAAGTAGCTTAAATTCAAGGACAGTGTAGGACACACTGCATTTATGCATACATATAGGAACTCTCAAAAAAAATATACAGTGCAAATGTCCATATAATGCAAAAGTCAATTTTATTAGATTAAAACAATAGCAGGACCATCAAATGGAAAATGGGGGACTAAAAAAGTGACAAGTGCAGGAAACCGCATGACAACATGGCGGAGGTATAAGCAAGTGTCCACAAAAAGGTAGAGGTATTGCCACATATAAGAATAATCAGATAATCACCAACATCATCATCATATACAACTCAATTGCATGTAACAAGTGCTAAAAATCTGGATATATCTATATTACAAAAATAATATGGCTAAATGCACAGATAATGGCTATCAACATCCAGAAATAAGGCAATATTTACCGGTGAACTCAAGATCATAAAGCACAACCATAAACCATGAGCCATATAAGAGTAGTGGACATACCAGATCGAGATATCCAGGACACAGCCGCAACCCCCGCCACCCCAACACGCGTTTTGGCTAGGTGCCTTCCTCAGGGGGCGTGCCATGTTGAGAAATGGGTATCTATATATAGCTGCCATAATAAAAATAGAACGCCGAACAGCTGCTGGCTGATCTGCCCACCTTTTATCTCTCTGTAGGTTGGGGTCTAAAAGATCATGTTTGTGGAAAAAATATGATTTTTTTTATTTTCATGCCCGGGCGTTATAAACTTCTGTGGGTTCAAAGTGCTCACCACACATCTAGATAAGTTCTTTGGGGGGGTCTAGTTTCCAAAATGGGGTCACTTGGGGGGGTTCCACCGTTCAGGCACATCAAGGGCTCTCCAAACACAACATGGCGTCCGATCTCAATTCCAGCCAAATTTGCGTTGAAAAAGTCAAACGGCGCTCCGTCCCTTCCGTGCTCTGCCATGCGTCCAGTGGTTGACGCCCAAAAAAGGGGTATCAGCGTACTCAGGACAAATTGCACAATAACTTTTGGGGTCTTGTTACTCTTGGGAAAATAAAAATTGGGGGTGAAAAGATCATTTTTGTGGAAAAAAAATATATATTTTTAATTTTATGGCTCTACGTTATAAACTTCTGTGAAGCACTTGGAGGTTAAAAGTGCTCACCACACATCTAGATAAGTTCCTTGAGGGGTCTAATTTCCAAAATGGTGTTATTTGTGGGGAGTTTCGACTGTTTAGGTACATTAGGGGCTCTCCAAACGCAACATGGCGTCCAGCCAATTCTGCGTTGAAAAAGTCAAATGGCGCTCCTTCCCTTTCATGCTCTGCCATGCGCCAAAACAGTGGTTCCCTCCCACATAAGGGGTATCAGCGTACTCAGGACAAATTGCACAATAACTTTTGGGGTCCAATTTCTCCTGTTACCCTTGGGAAAATAAAAAAAATTGGACCTGAAGTAATTTTTTTGTGAAAAAAAGTTAGGTAATTTTTTCTTTTTTTTTTAAACATTCAAAAAATTCCTGTGAAGCACCTGAAGGGTTAATAAACTTCTTGAATGTAGTTTTGAGCACCTTGAGGGGTTAAGTTCTTAGAATGGTGTCACTTTTGGGTCTTTTCCAACATATAGACCCCTCAAAGTGACTTCAAATGTGATGTGGTCCCTAAAAACAATGGTGGTGTAAAAATGAGAAATCGCTGGTCAACTTTTAACCTTTAACTTCCTAACAAAAAAAAATTGGGGGTACAAAATTGTGCTGATGTAAAGTAGACATGTGGGAAATGTTACTTAAGTATTTTGTGTGACATATCTGTGTGATTTAAGGCATTAAAAGTCAAAGTTGGAAAATTGCGAAATTTTCGCCAAATTTGTTTTTTCACAAATAAACGCAAGTCATATCAAGAAATTTTATCACTATCAAGAAGTACAATATGTCACGAGAAAACGTCAGAATCACCAGGATCCATGGAAGTGTTCCAGAGTTATTACCTGATAAAGGGACAGTGGTCAGAATTGTAAAAACTGGCCCGGTCATTAACGTGCAAACCACACTCGGGAGTAAAGGGGTTAACCCCCTTAGATGCTGCTGTCAATAGTAACTATATCATATAAATGTTTAACAGAATATGGCTTCTCCCTCGTTATCCCCATCGGCACCCAGAGATCATGATTGTGTGGACCTGATATTTGCCACAGCAATTCATGACCAAAAGCGGCCTTAGAGTCTGCCGGCTGTAGTAACATGTTCAGAAGTTAGTGACATTTTGGTGGTATAAATACTTTTTCATTCCTGCCACGTCACTTTGCATTAATTACTGAAAATCACCTGAAGGGTTAATAAACTACCTGACAGCAGTTTTCAATATGTCGAGGGGTGCTGTTTTTAAAATGGTATCATTTTTGGGGGTTTTCAAATGAATAGGACCCTCAAAGTCACTTCAAACCTGGATAGGTCCCTAAAAAATATATAAATTTTGTACACAAATGAAGGGGCAGAATGGTGCACTGAGACTGTTTTACTAAAATCTACAGTATAAGTGTAATATTTATGTGGGCCAGCTCCCCAATATGAATGTCTAAACCGTTCAACTTCAGTTTCGGTGCTGGCAGATTCCCTGTAATCTTCCACGTAAAATCCAATGCTTCGGTTTCAGTCTGGATTGGCAAAATGTCAGGTTCTGAACAAAATTCTTTCCTGTGACAAATCTCCTGAACATTCCTTTACGTAATATGAGGGCACGGTGGCTCAGTGGTTAGCACTGCAGCCTTGCAGCGCTGGGGTCCTGGGTTCCAATCCCACCAAGGAGTTTGTATGTTCTCCACATGTTTGTGTGGGTTTCCTCCGAGTGCTCCAGCTTCCTCTCCACAGACACTGATAGGGAATCTAGATTGTGAGCCCCAATAGGGACAGTGATGATAATGTCTGTAAAGCGCTGTGGAATTGATGGCGCTATATAAATGAGTAAAATAAATAAAAAATAAATTGCATTCACAAGATGATGTAAGACTGGAATCACACAGGAAAAAGGAATAAGTATAAAGGGAATATTGTTACCTCACTCTTTGGGATTTGCTTCACTCTGGTTTTACAACTTCACCAAAACCTATGGCTGTTTAGATCTGCAATCGATTTCTGAAACATCTTAGAAAACTGGTGTGCAATTTTCATAAACTTTTTTTTTTCTTTAAACCAGGCGTTTTTAATTCCCCAAATCTTCCAAAAGAGACCTTTTTTTGTTGTGGGGAGGGAGAGGCAAAGCTTTGAATGACACCATTATTTCACCATATCACGTATAGAAAGAAGTAAAAAATTCCATATGGGTTGAAATGGTGAAAAAAAACTGATCTGCAACCTTTTTTTTCGTATCAATTTACCTGCATGAGGGCTTTTTTTTTGCTTGGCAAGATGATGTTTTTATCGATCTAATTTTATAAAGCGTAACATTTTGATTTTTTTCTTTTTGCGGCATTCGGATTTTATATTTTACAGTTACGATAACACATGTTTGAATCTCCCATTTTTCCCAGTTGAAAATAAAAATCTAAGTGTTACATTTTAATTTCTTCATATTTTTTAGCCCATTGTGGACAAGAATCTGTATGCTGTACACTACTCCAGCCATTGCTTGAAATTGTGCTTGGTGATGTAAGGCTTACATGCAGTTGCTTGGCCATGGATACGTAAGCCACGACGCTCCTGACACCCTTGTTGTGCCGATTTTAATGCCAGAAAATGATTGAAACTCTGTAGTACACTACATTCATGTGCTTGTTCTGAATATACAGAGTGGGGTGGAAAGGCGTAGGAGTAAGATAGTGTGGAGGGGAGTGGGTGGCTCTATCAGCTTAATGCATTAATGGGACCATTTTTCATCATGTTTTTCTATATATTGGAGATGATCTCAAAAAGTAGAGAGAACAGTATGGACAATGTTTTTAACCTCTGAATACAAAATTGGTTCTCCTTTACCAACAGAAGTGAGGAATGAAACACCGAATGTAAAGAATAACACACGTGACAGATTTAGTGCATTTATTTAAATTTGGTGGAACTTATAATCACTGTAGTCTCAAGGAGGAGACAGTACAAAACATGGATATGTATCAGGATGAAATCCATTTGCACCACTTTGGCATGGAAAACATGATGTACACATTGCACACGGATATCCACCATTGCCAGGATAAGAGGACAGACGTCCTGGAAACATCCTATTACTGCTATCTATTAAAGCAAATATGTTTTGAAGAAAATGACAATGAATATATTGATATATGCAGTATATGATCATGAGTACTGTATTGGCTGTGAACGGAGCGATATCAATATAATATAAACCAAAAAACTGGAAACCTAAAAAAATATACAGTATAAAAAGCCTTAAACATATACATAACCTAGATTAAGTGACACCAAAAGATCAGGTCACAAACAGGAGAGACTAAATAGATTTATAAATAGCAATTTAAACTACTATATACACTTCCCAAGGCTTTCTCATAATGCCTTTAGTGCAGAGGGAAGGAAAATAAATCCGTACAATGTGGGGCAAGGCGGTGGGCAGCATAGTTTCACATCCACTTTATACATAAATAGGGATGGGTAAGTCCCCATTTTTGTACACTGCTCCACACGTTTCTACAGCCTTCTGCTGGGCTCATACAATGGGTGTAAACCCCAAATTTCTTTAAAAAAAAAACTTTTCTATAAAATCTTTCCGCCTAATTTCTCTCCCGCTTCTTGAATGCACATGATCCCAGACCTGTTAATGTTCTGGCTTATTGAACAGTATTAATACTATGCCTTCCTAGTCAATTCATCCTTTTGGAAAGTGAAGATCAACCCCTGTGGCTAAATCTTCTCACATACAGTTGGTGGGGCTACCCAAGGTAATGAGTACCCCGTTAGTCATAGTTCACCTATACTCTGGATAAATAAGAAATACACAAATGGACGGGTTAACAATCTTTTTAGAAAATATTAAATACAAAAAAATGACTGCAGAAGGCAGGATATAAGTTTACTGCATGACAAAGAACAAACTCATCTGTACTTGTATGATTGTGCTGGCCCAGGTTGGCACTTCGATGTCAACGGTCAGACTACATGACAATTCTTGCACCTTCTCTATCCCTTCTAGATCTGTCTTGTAAACACCATCAGTCCAGTTTCGCCAATGACAGAAAGCAATTACAAAAGGTCTTTTCAGGTTACAATTGAAAGACATGCTTTGGTGCTTACAAAAAGAAGTACAAAATAAAAGAAAGAAACATGCAATGTCAACGGCTACAACTCCTAGTGGATAAGTGACAGATTTTTGCACATGTAGAATTGCTCAGACAAACCCTGAGAAACTGCATTGGAGGCAGAGGTATCCAGCCCCCTCGAGACTGTAGTGTCTCATCCACTAGAGCAAGTATTGGTCTCTTCCTCTAAATAAACTGTAGGGCTGCTCCTATGACAGCGATTCGGAAGAATATGCCAGCTTGGAAGCCGTATCACCCGCAAGAGATTCACTTGTCGACTCCAGCTCCCCATTTTCATGTACCTCAACGTGTTTTTGGTCAAACACTAAAAGAGAAATAGGAAAGAAAATATTTTTTTTATCCATTTCCGAAAGTCCCACCAAGAATGCAGCACTATAATGTCTCAGAATT
>VIAB01002105.1:164752-188380 GCA_009801035.1 Oophaga pumilio | reverse complement strand
TATTATTTTCTGTCCACCTACTTTTGGACCACCCTGTATATATTCCCCATCCAGGTATGTATATCCCTTATACTGGGCCCCATCCTGGTATATATATTCCCCATCCTGGTATACATGTCTTTTATCCTGAGCCCCATCCTGGTATACTGTATGTCACAAAAGTGAGCACACCCCTTACATTTTTGTAAATATTTTATTCTATCTTTTCATGGGACAACACTGAAGATCTGCCACTTTGATACAATGTGAAGTCTTCAGTGTACAGCTTGTATAACAGTATAAATATTGTGTTCCCCCTAAATAACTCAGCACACAGCCATTAATGTCTAACCCACTGGCAACAAAAATGAGTACACCCCTAAGTTAACGTTAGCAAGCTTTGTCGATTTTTGCCAGGAAATTGTAACAAGTTGAAAGTACACCAA
The DNA here is from genome assembly GCA_009801035.1 of Oophaga pumilio. Lineage (NCBI taxonomy): Eukaryota > Metazoa > Chordata > Amphibia > Anura > Dendrobatidae > Oophaga > Oophaga pumilio. The sequence continues at coordinate 187,955 of VIAB01002105.1, read as the reverse complement.
ATCCTACTTTTGCCATGAAAATACATATATGATATTTTCAGCTTTCTGTCAATTGAATTTGCATTATTCTCCCTTCCACACACACTAATCTTCTTCACTGCTGTGCTGTGACATACTATACAATTTCTAAAGTGTTTTATGACTTTCTCTCCACAACTCTCTGGTTAAGCTCTAAGCTGTGATGTTCTATCACTGTCCAGATTCACCACAAAATGGCTGCTGCATTTTCTGTTTCTACTTTTATATCGGTTTCTATAGATCCTACTGATTGACTGTACTATACCATGTGATCTGTGGTAGCTACAGGACATAATGGGCAAACCTGCCCAGCCGCACTCTTCCGTGTCTAATGCAATCTGTTACAATGTGTGGGGGTTGCCATTTTAGGCGATTTGCACAATGCAAATCACATATTGTTTGATTCAGCAAATTGCTAAAAATTGACCCAAATTCCATTTATGTGGAATAATTTTGTCATCTCTACTTTAATAAACTTAAGAAACTTTTAGGTGATACAATCTAAGATTTTTCTACACCTCAGAAGGGGATCATAAATGCAGTCCCAAAATCCTCAGTAGCTGCATGACACTTCGCTAAACATGTAATTACCGTAACCACAACCCAGGAATTAGTGTTTAATCCCAAGATAAGAAGAGAATCATGCAGAAATTCTTAATATTGAAATGTTATAATTTTATTGAAAAATACATTTAAAAATCTTTAAAATGACAGGGAATACCTCATAATATGGACACATAATAATCTTGGAGGAACCTAAAAAGTGATGTGAGGGTCTCATAACAAAGTAGCCAATGGTACAGAACAATAAAGTGCAAGTGCTCACAGTAAATGGGTATATACCTGTGGCGCAGTCTAATATTAGTATTGTATTATATTATGTTCTCCATATTCATATATGGTCTTTATATCCAAACATGAGATGCCATAACACTGTGCCCTCTGGAAGAAACAGGAAACCCACTGGCATCACTGCTAGTAGATTAAAGGTGGTCACATGTGCGATAGCTGTAAACCAAAGGCTTGTTCACTTGACACTTCAATTTTTTTGGGGGGAGGGAAACTGGTACCACCTACCTCTGTCAGTGGTTTTCTCCTACCAGAATACAGTATTGAGCATCTCTAAATCAGGAACCCATAATCATATTTACGTTGACTTCCACCATCAGGTCAAGAGACTACCATAAACGTTTGATTGTCAGCTAATTCTGCCCAAACTCCATGGGTTTGACCTTCCTTCATGTATCATTTATGATTTAATAGTTGAGTCTTTATTTATAGCACCAGGGCAAAGTAGTCGCCACAGTCGGCATCTGAAGGTTAGCAGTGTTGACTTGCTCCATTCCATCCTGGCAAAAACATGTCAACTTTCCACTTTACCACAATTTTCCTTCCTGTCTCATACTACAATTTTCACAATTGGTTTGTTTGGCTCTGGATTTACGATACTCATTATGTCTTTTGAAGGCATTGGCCCCGGATGGCACTTGGAGTTCATTGACGTCAAAGATGAGGTTATGAACAAGACTTTCCGCTTCCAGTGTGACCGATGGTTGGCCAAGAATGCAGATGACAAGCAGATCATAAGAGAGCTCGCCTGTGCCAACAATGATATCCTGGATCTGAAGGAACGCACGTGTAAGTGGATCTGTGCGTGAGCCACGTGTTGTACAGTCATCATGTTTGGTTAGAGGCAGTTTTTTGGGTAACCTTAGTTGTGCTTTCTGCTTCTTACAGCTTATGAGATAATGACTGTAACAAGTGACAGAGAAGATGCTGAAACCAAGGACAATGTGTGGATAATCCTAGAGGGGAAGAAGGGAAGATCTAAGGAGATGATGCTGGAAAACACCTCCAAGAAGAGAAGATTTGCTCAGTAGGTCCTCTGGTTGCCCCAAAATTTCTAATATATTTACCTATATAAAATCGATGCCCAATAATACTAGTGTACAGGCTCATCTTCTGACTAGATTTGATGAGAGCACATTAGCACGGTCCGTCAGCAAAGTTTCTGGATCGAAGTCGGGATAACCACATCTAAACTGATGGCAATCCCTACATGTGTTGCGGCTGTCGAATAGCCGCAAGATATTCAGCCACGGGTACTCAAACATAGTCTTAGAGCTGCCAAAGATACTCTGTTAGCACTCGAGCATGCTTGGATATCACCTTATCAAAGCACGCTCGCTCATCACTAATTTCAACACACCAGAATCGCCCGAAAAATATCCACCAATACATTATACAAAGCAGATGATTGCATCAGCCAAAGTAGGCTCGCATGACCTCAGGCAGGGCTGTGCGGGATTCAAAATAATGCCTTGAAGCCTTCACATCAGCCTGTATAAAAGCAAAGGCAGGGAATGCAGTGGAAATTTTATGGTGAACCTGGATAATGAGAGGAAGTCACAGCTCACAACGTAGTCATAGATGTAGGGTGAGAAAGCTATAAAGCACTGATTAAACTGTAAAGATAACATATGTCAGCTCAGCAGTGATAAGCAGCTCCCGTCTCTTTACCCATACTCGTACATGCTGAGGTCACTATGACATTACTAAGGCTGTGTTTGCAGAAAGGAGCTTAAAAAGTGTGTACAATACAGTCATAGAACATCTCAGAGTGTTTCACGAGTGTTTCAGGACAAGTGGTGGCCTTGCAGTGCTTTTGATTTGCTGCAAATCAAATTTTGGGGAAAAATTTGGCAAAGTTGGCAAATATGAATTTCAGAAGATTCGCTCATCTCTGTTCCTAAGTAATCTACAAATTGCCCTGCAAAATTAAAAAAAGAGGTCATCATATGATTATTATATATTGAGTATTGATACTATTACTTTTATGCTTGGAGCTATTGATTGCAAGGAAGGAAGTGATTTACTTTTTTTTTTTTAGTTTTTTTTCATTGGAACAATTTTGTTTTTGCCAGGAATGCCACGGATGTCTTCAAGTTCTCCTCCAAGAATGTGGGTGACATCGCTGCTATCTGTGTCGGCCATTGTCCTAAAGATGGGAGGAAGTTTTCACCAAAACCAGATTCCTATTGGCACGTGAAAGAGATCACTATTACAGAGACCGAGCTTGGGAACCAGTAAGTCATGCTTCCTCAGATATTGTTTTCTTTTTTTAATCCCTTAAAGACAGAAGTCAACTTTGATTTTTGCACTTTCATTTTTCCTTCCCTTCTTCCAAGAGCCATCTCTTTTTTTTTTTCGTCTGAGTGCTTGTATTTTTTGCTGAACAACTTGTAGTTTTCACTATATAATGTAGTGAGAAACATTAAAAAAAAAAAAATCCAAGTGCAGTGAAGTTGTGAAAAAAACGCAATTCCGCCATTGTTTTTTGGGCTTTATTTTTACAGCATTCATTGTGCAGTAAAAATCACCTTCCGATATAATTCTTCAGGTCAGTATGATTATGGTGAATTGATATCAAACCTGTAAAATTTTTTAAGTGGTGAAAAAAAAATCCAAAATTAGTAGAAAAAAAATATTTTGATTTGTGCCACCATTTTCTGAGACCCGTAACTATTTCATTCTCCCTTTTATGTGGTGAACTGAAGTTTTGTTGGATTCCACTTTGGGGTAGATGTGATGTTTTGATTGTTTCTTATTGCTTTTTTGAACACAGACACGGGGACCCAAAAAACTGAAATTATGGCATTTCATTTTTCATCTTTACATTACAGCATTTGCTATATGGGTTAAATCATTTTAGATTTTGATGCATCATGCTCTTACAAACACAGCAATACCTAATATGTCTATTTTAATTTTATTTTTTAAAACTTATTTTTAACTCGTAGAAAAGCAGAGCGGCTGGGGGTGAATTTTTATTTGGTTTTTTTTTATGTTTTTATAAACTTTTCTTTTTTAATTTTCACTTTTTTAAGTCCCTATAGGGAACTTGAATTTGTGATTGCTCAATTGCTTGTTCTATATACCATAATACAACTGGATTTCAGTATATACAGAAAATCACTGTCACCTATGATGTCCAGTCAGTGACTGAATGTCACAGAAAAATGAACATTGTAGGAAGATGGGCCTTTAGCCTCCTCCCCGACTGCTATGACAAGTCATCATCACCCCCATGATCGCCTTTTGGGGCGTGGTGTGGGATCAGAATGGCGCATGGATTGGATTGTCCAATTTAAATGGAGCTGTCAGTGATTGACTTTGGAATTTAATGGGTTAACAGCAGCTATCAATGCTAGGACTGATCACTGCTGTTTGAGGCAGATGTTGGCTGTACAATACAGCCGGCATCTGCTCCTCTCTCGTTCCTTACACTTACAATCGCTTCATGAAGTACATCATAGGGTGGGAGGGTTAAAGGATTTTTACTTAGTTTTTAAGTTATCCCCTGATCTCATATTTCCTGATCGCATGGAAATTTGCCTACTGGCACCCCCATCGATCTAAAACACATGGCTTTGTAGACCTCTATGTTAATGGAGTGTGGGTCGCGCACACCCCACATTCTGGTCCCTCACTATTAGTTATAGTAAAGAGATGATACAAAGGAGCCAGTATTATCCACTATTATATGGAAACATTTCAGTGGATTCCCTGGCAATAGGTTTGCAGCTTCAGATCCCCCCTTTCCCAATTGCATCATCCTTGGGAAAACTAAGTGTTATTTCTTGTTGAATGGGATGGGGAAAATGCCCGGTTAGCAAAAGAAGAAAACATCTTAGTCCTTTCCATTTTTACTTTCTTCTGTTCTCTTTTTTTCAGATACATTTTCAACTGCAATGCCAAGATTCCCCTGCGCAACAAGAGAGATGACTACAAAGTCTTCGAATGTGCCAAGACCATTGAGAGCTTCGCCAGCAGGGCCCGTAGCTTGGTACCGGTAAAGTACGAAGTCATTATAGTGACCGGTTTTGAAAAAGGAGCAGGAACGGACGCCAAAGTCTTCATCACCATGTACGGGTCTAATGGTGACTCCGGGAAGCATGCCCTGAAGCAGAAGATGAGGAACCTCTTTGAGCGCGGAAAGACCAACCGCTTCTACATCGAGACCTTAGACTTGGGCGAGATGAAGAAAGTACGAGTAGAGCATGACAACTCTGGCCTCAGTGCCGGGTGGCTGCTGGAGAGGGTAGAGGTGACCAATTCTGCGACTGGTGTCACTACCATTTTCCCTTGCGGCAAGTGGTTGGACAAGAAGAGAGGAGACGGTGAAATATGGCGAGAACTCTACCCGATGTACTAAAGACCTCGCCATCAACCCATGTAACGCGATTCTGATCATCTGCCATGAATTTCATAAATTATTACAAAATATATTTTCTAGCATTTTTATATACGGACTTTGTATAATGTGTATAGGAAATTGAAATGGATGTATTAAACCGCTCACTGTATTACCAAGCGCCAAGATCCAGCTGCTTCATGCTACATTAGCGGAAAACAGGAGAAAGTGATGACTCACGCCGCTGAACCGGATAATGAGCCTGGAGCCTTATACCATAGCAGAAAGCTTAATAAAGAATGTACATTTCTTATTCTATTTTTCGATTGTCGAGCTTTTACACTTTTTTATTTGAAAAATTCTCCATATTTGGGGACTGTTTTGGGGGCTTTTAGCTCTGCTCCATTGGGGCTTAACAAAGATCGGTGACTGCAGATTAACGGGGTTGTTCTATAAACAATGCAAATCACCTGTCACAGGATAGTTGAAAAATGTATCATCGATGGGGTCTGACCATTAGGACTCCTCTTGATCAAAGGTCCCAAAGTGTGAATGGAATGGTAGTGAGCGCATGCGACCATCGCTTTATTTACTATCTCTTCACTTTGCTGGCCAAACACATTCACTTGCACTTCATTCACACAGGGGTCTTTGGGCCATTATTCTCGAGATCATTGGGTTCTCAGTTGCCTGGACTACTCTTGAAATGTTGTTTATGGGATTACTCCTTTAACTACAGTGCCTATAGGGAGTATAAGGTAGTCTCAAATCCACCCCCTGCCATAGTGGAAGCTCAGGCAGCTATTCTGTCTCTTCCCCCATGCTTTACACTGAAGCTACTACTAGTTCAGTTTGAAGTTTGTGCATAGAAAGCTGACAATATACTGAAAAGAATGAGCCTCAAAAGGGTAGAGGCTAGAGATGGGCGAACACGAACAGTAAATTTCGGCATCCGTGCCGAACACCTACTGTTCTGGCACAGACACCGAACACGGACTTCACCATGAAGTCCATGTTGCGGTCAAAAGACAGTGTGAGCGCTCAGCTGTGATCGGAGGTATAAAGTTTACCTTCAGTCACTGGTGTCAGTGGATGGGACAACTGCTCCCATAATCCGACACCTGCAGCCGCTAATAACGGTGAGAGCAGGAGCGGATGATGGGAGTATTCATAAGCCACTCCTGCGCTGTAAATAAATCATTTTTTTTAAAAACGGCATAGGTTCCCCTCTATTTTTGTTAACCAGCCAGGCAAACTCACAGCTGGGGGCTGGAACCCTCAGCTGTCAGCTTCAGCAAGGATAGTTATCAAGAATAGATGGCTCCCCACGCTGTTTTTGTTTAAATAAATAATTAAAACAACCAGCCTTGCTAAAGCTGACAGCTGGGGGCTGATATTCTCAGGCTGGTAAGGGGACATGGATATTGACTCCCACCCAGCCTAAAAATAGCAGCCCGCAGCCGCTTTGAGAAGACCCATCTATTAGATGTGCCAATTCTGACGCTTTGCCCGGCTCTTCCCACTTGCCATGTAGCGGTGGCAAGTGGGGTAATTGTTGGGGGGGTTGATGTCACCTTTGTATTGTCAGGTGACATCAAGCCCCGAGGTTAGTAATGGACAGGCGTCAATAAGACACCCCCATTACTAACCCCATAGTCACATTGTAAGAAAACACAGACACCCAGAAAAAAGTCCTTTAATTTAAAGAATGACACAGACTCCTTTAATAATCTTAATTAAACCATACTTACAACCTCGCCTATTCCACCGAAGCCCTCGATCTCCTGTAATAAAACTAAAACAAAAAAAGCAATATACCTACCATACCTGTCCATCCTTCTGTCTGCAGCCAACACTGGTTTTATTATTATTTTTTTTAATTTGGGGGAGGCTCAAAACCATTTAGAATGACAAATATAACTAACATCATGTGGAGTATAACAATGGCTGGGTGCCACTAGTATACTTGTATTTTCAGAGAATGTAAGCTTGCCCACGTTGGCGGTTGCGCCTGTCTGTGATCGTCTGTGCCTTGCTAAACACACATTCCGACAGTACACTTGCCACAGGGAAGGCCATCACCTCCAAGGAGTGAAGGGCAAGCTCAGGCCATGTGTCCAATTTGGAGACCCAGAAGTTACATGGGGCAGACCCATCACTCAGTATGTGGAGACATGTGGACAGGTATCATGTTGTTTAAACTCTGCCTCCTGCTAATATGGACAGTATCAGATGGTGGTGCAGGATGTTGTGGCATGCTGAAGAAGCTTTCCCACATTTCGGCGATGCTAACTCTCCCTTCTGAGGTGCTGGTGGTGCCCCAGCAGTTTAGGAGACTTCCTCCTCCTCCTCTGCCTTGTTCTTCCACTGAGCCCCCACTGTCAGATGGGAAAGCCATCTGTTGTGCATCTACCAGCGTACGATTGTAGTCCCACGTTTTCCGATCCCGCTCCAGTGACGGAAGTAAGGATGGTACCATGTCCTTGTAGTGGGGATCCAGAAGGGTGGCCAACCATAAATCAGCACTGGTGACAATCTGGGCAACTTGGCAGTCGTTGCACAGGCACAGCTGCATGTATTGACTTATGTGTGCCAGGCTGCCCAGAGTCAATGACAAGCTGTCCTCGGTGGGAGGTGTATTGTCTAGGTCCTATGTATCCCCCTCCAGCCATGCTCCAGTGATGCCTGTGAGCTGCTTTGATTGCCATCCTGTTGTGTACTTGGTTCCGCATCCCCATCCTCCAAAACTGTCCACTGGCTAGACAGTTGTGTACCTGGCCACTGTTGGTACAGGAACCCACCCAGGCATAGAAGAGGGATAGTAACGCTGATGATGGAGTCATCAGCGATGGCCATGTTGGTGGAGTACTCAAAGACGCGAGACACTGCACACACATCCTGCATGGAGGCCCACTCGTTGGTTGTGAAGTGGTGTTCTTCCACAGAGCAACTCACACAGGGGCAGAAATACCGCATGTGCTGCACCGGGACCCAGAGGGGCTCTTGCAGGGTGGCTAACACTGAGGGCAATCTGGCCTGTTTCTCCGGCCTCGAGGTTTCGGGGGGGCTCTGGCTAGATCGCCCTCATGTGCGGCAGACTACGCTGCCTACAGGAGAAAATGGCAGCGGAGCTGCAGGGATCCGAACTCCGCTTCCTGTCTGACACAGCAGTGCGGCTGAATGATGTCAGCATTCAGAGCGCGGCTGTGTCAGAGAGAAAGCTGCCAGCGATGACGATGCTGCGGGAGAGCGTGCGGTGAGTGTTGCTGTGTGTGTGTGTGTAGGCAGGCAATGTTGGGGGTGGTGGTGGAGAAGGCAATAATGGAGTTGTGTGGGAGCATGTAGGCAATGTTGGGGGTGGTGGTAGAGAAGGCAAGGATGGAGGTGGGGAAAGGCAATAATGGAGATGATGGAAGTGGTGGAGAGGGTATTGGAGGTGGTGGGGGAAAACAATGATTTGGGTGGTGAAGAGGGTAATGATGGAGATGGGGATAGGGCAATGATGGGAGTGGTGGGGGAGAACAATGATTGGGGTGGTAGAGAGGGCAATGATTGGGGTGGTGAAGAGGACAATGATGTAGGTGATTAGGGAGGGCAATACTTGGGGTGGTGGAGAGGGCAATGATGGAGGTGGTGTGGGAGAACAATGATTGGGGTGGTGGAGTGGGCAATGATGTAGGTTATTAGGGAGGGCAATACTTGGGGTGGTGGAGAGGGTAATGATGGAGGTGGTGGGGGAGAACAATGATTGAGGTGGTGGGGGAGAGCAATGAGGTGGTGGAGAGGGCAATGATGGAGGTGATGGGGAGGGCAATGATGGGGGAGGTGGAGAGGGCAATGACTCGGGTGATGGGAGAGGGGGAGGACAATGATTGGGATGGTGGAGATGGCAATGATGGAGGTGGTAGGGGAGAACAATTATTGGGGTGGTGGAGAGGGAATTGATGGGTGGTGGAGAGAGCAATGATAGGGTGGTGGAGGAGGACAATGAGGGATGTGGGGGATTGGGATGGGAGGAAGGGGGGCTTATAATGGACTTAAGAACAGGAGGAGGATGTTAGATACGGATGTAAAATGAATTTGGTGGTGGTGGAGGGTGCTAAGCCCCAGATAGCATCCTCCCCTATTTCACAATTCATTGTGATGATATCAGAGACTTAAAATTTATTGGGGATTGGGAGAGGAGGTGATTAGGTGCATAGGATCCTTTATAATGAAGTCAAAGGTGGGAGAAGACACTGTCAGGGACTTGCAATGAATTGGGAGGCGCCGGAGGATGCTCAGTACCTGATAGCGTGTTCTCCCACCCCCAAATTAATTATGATGCTATCAAAGACTTATAATGAATGGGGGGGGACACAGGACAGGGACTAAGGCTATGTGCACACGTTCAGGATTTGCAGGAGAAAATTCTGCTGCATATCCTACTGTGATGGCTGGAAGAAAGTTGTGTAAAACACATTTATTTTTTTACACATTTTTGCCATGCTTTACGTATTTTCCCCCACTCATTAGTACGGGGGAAATATGCTGCAAGAATTGACATTATGCAGATTTTAATCTGCTGCAAATCGGCAAGGGAAAAAATATACGCAGCGTGTGCAAGAGACTGCAGGGATCTCGTTCACTTTGCAAGTACTGTATAACATTGCATACTTTCTGTGTGCACATAGCCTTACAGGTAATTGGGGAGAGTCACAGAATGAATAGTTTAAATTATTGGGCGGCAGAGATTATAGTTAATGGGGGACACAGCGCTGCTTATCACTTTATATCTTTAATGGTGCGTGGCTAATAGTATGTTAATGGTGGGGTACATATCTGTATTCGGGGGGAGACACATGTATGTATACAATGTATGTGTCCTTGTTATTTTCAAGGCTGCGATGATCATCGTGACCAGTTGTGGCTGAGAGATGTTGACATGAAGGTCTGACCAGATGGAGAAGAAACAGCAGAAAACGGCTCTAATCAGACAAGACGTCAGCGGTAAGTGCCTGGATGTAGATATTGTTCTGTATCTGCACTGTGTGACGTGGAGTGATAGTATTATCTCTAAAATCCCTTATTCTACATTGTCACATTTGTGTGAAATGTCCGCGTGCTTCCAGGTTTTTTTTTATCAGACGGCACGCGGACTCGCAGAGTTTTGTAGGTTCTCACACATCCGTGAATATGCGAGTCTAGTATTTGGCTCAGTCGCCTGTGTGAAATTTCATTTTTTTATTTTTTACTTCTTTAATAAGTGATATGGGAAAGAAAAGTATAAAAAACAGTAGAAATACATTTAACATAAAAACCTGATTTAAACAATAGAATACTTTCTGATGACACATTTTCCAAAAATTGGCCAAGATACTGTGATTTGCTTACCTGTTCAATCCTCCGCTGCTCCCCAATTGTCTATATTTACTTGGATGCAGTCGTGACATCCCGTACTCACACGTAACCCCGAGTCGTACCGCCCTCCTATTATATACTGTATGGTCTATCTGGATGTTTGGAGATTTGTTGCAGGGTCCTGGTGTTACTTTTGTGCAAAGACCCAAGACAACTTTGCTTCGTGTCCTCCGCCAGCATGGTGCACTGCGGAATGGTCAGGATTCCTTAGAAATAATCATGGATACTGTAGGCGTAGTGAATGTGTACATTGCTCCGTTCTATCATCTCTGGCCCTCAGCTCCTCATTTTCATAAAAGTATTGATCGGTGCTGTAATTGGCCTGAAAGTGCATGTAGTGAGACCTGTAATTCCTAGATGAGGACGGATCCAGCTAATTGTCTGCGATCTCGCTGAACACAGCAGAAGGACGGGAAGAGGGGGTGCTGGATTTCTTTCTATGAAGGTGAGCTGGCAATTGCAGCAGTTAAAATTGACTCCATCCAATTCACGGACTAAATGTACAGTGCAGACGCGGCCCTCCGATATAATGCACATATACAGTCCTTCCTGCTCACCATTATTGGCACCCCCTTAATTTTTTTCATTGACTGTTCAATATCTTCAGAAATAAATGGAAATTTACCAAAGTTATATCCTGCAACCTTTCATCAATTTTTCTCTGCCGTCCACGTCCAAGGCGATTAGCTGCAGTGCCATGGGTTGTAAAGTTCTTGATTATGTTACGCACCATAGACAAAGGAACCTCAAGATCTCTGGAGACAGACTTGTAACCTTGAGATTGTTGATAATTTCCAATCATTTCCAATAATTTTGCTTCTCCAGTCCTCAGACAGTTCCCTCCTCCTCTTTCAGTTCTCCATGCTTAGTGTGGCACGCACAGACACACAATGCAAAGGTTGAGTCAACTTCTCCCCTTTTTATCCGGTTTCAGGTGTGATTTTCATATTGCCCACACCTGTTACTTGCCACGGGAGAGTTTGAACGAGCATCACATGCTTGAAACAAAGTTGTTTATGCAGAATTTTGGAAAGGTGCCAACAATTTTGTCTGGCTTATTGTGTCCAATTTGAAATAAACATGTGTCTAACAAAATGTGTACTTGCAATAATTTTTCTGGGAGAAATATTTCATTTTCTGAAACAATTTCAAGGGTGCCAACACTTTTGGCCATGATTGTATGAAAAGCAAATTGGATTTCACATGGACATGAATTGGAAAAGTGTTTTTGATGAGGATTTTGAAGCGGATCCTCTCCAAAAACTCCTTAAAAAAGCTCTGAGTGAACATAGCCTATTCTGCTTCCTTTCAGCAAGGTCTACCAACCCTGAACTGAATGTCATGCTGCAGCGTTTTCATTTTTAATTAAAATGAACTAAATAAAATGTATAAATGCATATGAAATGAGAGAGGAGACTGTGCCAGGATACGCCTGGATTTCTACAATGATTTCACTGCTGTTATTTATTATGCATCCTGTGCCGTCGTAACGCATCCGACTGGCAAGTACCTCGGGGGTTCTGTATACATTTAATAGTAGACGGTTAATTATTCATGTAGCTAACAAGACAACATAGCGTGCCGTCTGATTCTCCTTCCACTGCAATGTTCTAGAGATAAGAGAAAATCGGGACCCGCTGAGACTGCTGTGAAGTGACGCTGTGATCTCATTGACATTCATATAGGACTCGTATTCCTGGCACGCTGATGTGAGATGACAGCCATCGTGCTATATGGTTCATTCATCTCGTATGCACAGACGGGACTGTCATACTCCTCCATTATGTATAGGTAAGTGGAGCTATGGACGCTCCCATTGTAAGCTTACAGTCAACGTCCATACCACTGGGTAATTGGAAGCCTTCCAGTGCCCGTGGAGGAATCGGTGGGAACAAGGCCAAGTAAGCTGAAAGCATTGAGTCCCATGCACTGCCATTGGGAAATGATCACAGAGCAGTGAAGACCATATATGAAATAGACCTAGCATGGACCTAACAGAATGATTCAATGGCTGCTGAGAAGCTGTGCAATGCCCTCTTCCTGCCTCCTACATGATCTTTTGTTTATACTAATAAAGTGCAGTTCTGTGCCAGCTCTTGCCGAGAGAGGAGCCAACATCTGACTCTGTGTCCGATGTCTTTCTTCTATGCATGCACTTGGCTCATATTTATCAAGTCAGGGGCAGGCAATCACTAAGATCTCACCTTAAGAGATCACCCCAACACCATAGTGGCCAGTAGTCACCACAAGGAGTCATAGAGGCAAATCTCACCCGTTCTTCTTCGACACAGTTTTTGGACTCTTTTTGTATCATTTCCATGAGCATTGGTTTCTTCCGCACATTATATAATGCAACCCATGGTTGGTCGCCTATAGCACAAAAATCTCCCAACACAGTATCACAAAATCAAGGGTTTTTTTTTCCCTCAAAGTTGATTCTTGCAATATATGTGTTTTCTGGGGCTTTTTTTCTTATGTTCCACATTGTGAGCAGTGTTTGGGGTTTCCAGGTATTTGCGGCTGATTCGTCACAAAATTTTTGCACAAATATTCCCCAGTCCTCCCCTTGTAGTTCTTTTTTTGTACGTCTAGAATTTTTGCGCAAACTTTTGCGACATTTTAGCAGTACATGCAACATTTTGCCCTTAAAAATTTGTAAAGCAAGACTTTGACTATTTGCCAAATTCCATGAACCATGTGTGCCATTTTGAAGAATTTGGAGCAAAAAATGACAATGAATACAACAACACAAAAGAAAAGAAAAAATGACTTAAAAAAAAGCAATGGGTTAATCTGGTCCTAAATTAAATATCTCATTATTTTTTTAATTTTTTTATATCAGTTGATGGTGATAGCGTTGAGTAATCCCTGTAGCGCCCTCTAGTGGTGTCTGCAGGTGGACATAATTTTATCATCTAACAGCAAGGATTTGGTGCTCTTTATCAAAAAAAAAATCAATGTGATGTTTAAATGTGAACAATCTCTTTAAGTGGTTGGAAAGTTTTCTTATAATATATAATATGTGCGAAAAAAAAGTAAAGCTGGCAGCTCTTGCAGTGCTGAGAAGCTCCTGAAAAAGCATAGACCTCATGCCTGAGGACCCCATAGCTTTGCTCCAGCAGGGAACCAGCTTTATCAAGCTAATTAGATGGAGTTCCCCTTTAAAGTGAGGAGGATCTTAAAAGACGGAGAATCCTGCAGGAAAGGTTTACAGTTATCACTCCGGAGAATTTCTCTCTATTATGTATCAGTGGGAATAGAGGAATGTTCATGAGACTGACACATCAGAGGAGGAAAGAAATAGATTTATGCATTAGGCAGCAGGAGATGTCGTAATGATGCATCTAATTAATGTGATATTAAGCGAGAAGAAATGTTGTTCCTGATTACTAGGCTAATTATGCATTACCTGATCTTTTGCTGATTACATCAGATGTATCTATATGTGGAAACAGTGATTGCACTGCTGGATACGTGCTCAGCAATGTGACCCATTTTACAATAAAGATATGTGCACATCACATCTTTTTCAGGAGGATTCCAAATGGAATCCGCCTGAAAAAGCAAAGCGAAACCGCCGCAAAACAGGAACATAATGCACAACAATGTAAAATGACACATGCTCAGTCATTTATTACTTCTTTTAGCAGCTTCAAAGTCAGAAGTCAGCCTGACGAGAGCCTTCCTACATGTTTGTCCTAGTCTAGCTCATCCTATAATTTGTCTAATGCATGTACTGTAGAGGAGCGTTTGCTAGCCTTAGTTAACGCGAGTGGTTCGGTTAATGTTCAAAGTTTTGGGGAGTTTGTTGGGCAATTTTTGGCAAGTTTTATGGGTGTAATGTCCCAATTTTCACCACAGCCGGAAGTGAGACCAGTTAGTGTGTGGGTGTGGGGTTTGGGGAAGCATGCACCTCCTAAGCATTAGTTCCTAGTGCGCTAGCTTCGGGGACGTCCGTTACTGGCACTGCTGTCTCCGGGACTGCTTTTCCACGAGACCTGCAGACATTGGTATTAGGTTAGATGATGCAGCCTGAGGAGAGGTATATGTTTGATTTGATGGCCCGCTAAGAGTCCATCTAAAGGAAGAGACCAGGGACAACATTTGGAAGGACAAGTATGTGGAAAGTTTTTCCTAACTTCCCTTGGCGACATTTAACCTAGACAAAGCGAAGACAAATGAGAGCAAGACAAAGGAAAAGGAAAAAAGTTGGTATAGATTATTACCCAGTACTAGTGATGAGCGAGTATACTCGTTGCTCGGGTTTTCCCGAGCACGCTCGGGTGATCTCCGAGTATTTGGAAGTGCTCGGAGATTTAGTTTCTGTTGCTGTAGCTGCATGATTTGCGGCTATTTGATAGCCTGAATATATGTGGGGATTCCTTAAGAAACAGGTATTCCTTACATGTATTCAAGTTGTTCAGCAGCCATAAATCATGCAGCTGCGGCAACAGAAACTGAATCTCCGAGCACTTCCAAATACTCGGAGACCACCCGAGGATGCTCGGGAAAACCCGAGCAGCGAGTATACTCGCTCATCACTACCCAGTACCTTTTCAAATTGGCTGCTGGCGTTTGCCATATTAGCAAGCGCAATAGAGAAAAAGGCCCCCCAGAACTTTTCAGCGTTGTTCTGCTATATTGATTCTATCGGTGAAGCCTAAAGGGATTTTGGTGGCAATTCTTGGCTTTGTTACAAGCAATTTTGGCAGAAAAAGGCTGGGAGACTGGGTTTATGGTGGGACAATAAGAATATAGAACTATGGATGCGCCTCATGGTTAAGGCTCGTTCTGCTCCACAGCCTTTCTGTTCAGGGGCCAGGGGGTTCACCAACAGGGTCAACACCTTTGGGCAACCAGAGGCCAGGATGTAGCTGACAGTTTAATGACAGCCAGTGCCAATATGGCACAAGCTGTCACTTTAAACAAGAATGCTTCTTTTGAGGAGGGAATCACACACAGGCCAAATGCTTCAAACAGGCAAAGGATCGTACCAGTGACACTAACCAAGAAAGGGAAGACACCAGTAAGAATCGAGGTGATGTTGCCGCACCTAAGGGCTTATCTGGATTGATTGTCAGCTGAATTGTTGGAAGATGGTTTTAAGTTTGGTTTTAAGATACCGTTTGTGTCAGATGCGCCATTGTTTCTCCCAAAGAATCTTAAGTCTGCATGCCTCAGACAGTGGTGGAGGACAAACTGAACAAGGAGGTGGTCCTGGGGCGCATGTCAAGTCCTTTTAAGGAACCGCCATGGCCTCACCTGCGGGTCTCTTCGGGGTTAGTTCCGAGAAAAGCACCCAACAAGTTTTTCTTGATACATCATTTATCATCATTTATTTTTATTTATTACATCTTTTATTTTTAGGGAGACCAAAAGCAGTAAAAAAGGATTTTGGGGGTATGTCAAAAGCAAAAGAAAAGTCAAAGATGCTATAGGATTTTTACAGGATGAAAAGGGTGAAGTGGTCAAAAATGATGTTGAAAAGGCCAAACTTTTAAATTCCTAATTTGCATCTGTGTTCTCTAAGAAAGCAATTGTAACATCAACTGATCTTCTCGATGCCATCGAAGGAATAAAAGAATCCACTCTATCTATAAACAGAGAGCTGGTGAGGAAACACTTAGCTAATTTACATGAATTTAAATCTCCTGGTCCAGATGAATTACATCCTAAGGTACTGAAAGAGTTAGCAGAGGAAATTGCAGAACCACTAGCCAGAATCTTTGAAAAATTCTGGAGAACAGGAGAAGTCCCAGAAGATTGGAGAAGGGCAAATGTTGTCCCTATCTTCAAAAAAGGAAAGAAGATGGAGCCAGGAAATTACAGGCCAGTGAGCCTTACTTCTATACCAGAAAAGATATTTGAACAAATTATTAAACAACATGTATGTAAGTACTTGGATAAGAATACAGTAATTAACCAGAGCCAGCATGGGTTTGTAGCAAACAAGTCATGCCAGATTAATCTAATTTCCATCTATGATGGAATCACTGACTGGGTGGATCAGGGAAATGCAGTAGATATAGTAGATCTCTACTTCAGTTAAGCATTTGATAAAGTATCTCATACTATAAAGTATCTCATACTATCCTTATTGAAAAAATGACCAAGTATGGGTTTGACAAGACTGCGGTTAGGTGGGTTCATAAGGCTCAGTAATCGTACTCAAAGAGTGGTAATAAATGGTTGCACATTAAATTGGAAGAGTGTTTCAAGTGAGGTACCACAATGCTCTGTCCTGGCCCCAGTGTTGTTCAACATTTTTATAAATTATCTGTGTAAGGGAACTGAAGGTAAACTGATCAAGTTTGCAGACGGTTCAAAGCTAGGAGGGATAGCTAACACTAGAGAAGACAGAGAAAGGATTCAGAAGGATCTAGATAAGCTTGAACAATGGGAAGCAACTAATAGAATGGTATTTAACAGGGAGAAATGCAAGATTCTACAACTGGGCAAGTAAAATGAAAATTACATCTACAAAATGGGAGGAATAGAACTAAGCAGCATCACGTGCGAAAAAAGACTTGGGTATACTAATAGATCACAGACTGCACATGAGTCAACAGTGTGAGGCAGCAGCAAAAGATGCAAACACAGTTCTCGGATGTACTAAGAGAAGCATAGATTCTAGATCATGTGACGTAATTATTCCCCTCTTCCTCTCCTTGGTCAGGCCTCATCTGAAATACTGTGCACCACATTTTAAAAAAGGCATTGATAAACTGGAGCAAGTTCAGAGAAGAGTTACCAGGATGGTGAGTGGACTGCAAAGCATGTCGTACGGGGAACGGTTAAAGGATCGGGGAATGTTTAGCTTGCAAAAAAAAGGCTAAGAGGAGACTTAATGGCTGTGTACAAATATCTGAAGGGATGTAACAATGTAGTGGGATCATCCTTATTCTCATTTGCACATGAAAACACGAGAATCAAATGGAATGAAACTGAAAGGGAGAAGATACAGATTAGATATTAGAAAAAACTTTTTGACAGTGAGTGTGATCAATGAGGGGAAATGACTGCCACGAGAAGTGGTGAGTTCTCCTTCAATGGAAGTCTTCAAACAGATGCTGTACAGACATCTGTCTGAGATGGTTTTGTGTATCTTGCATTGAGCAGGGGGTTGGACACAATGACCCTGGAGGTCCCTTTCAACTGTAACATTCTATGATTCTATCGCATCCGGCGGGTTTATCATTTAATGATGGGATCAGCGACGATGTATGTTCTGTGTCATATGTTTCATTTGATAAGGCAGTTGTGGCCAAGACGGACATTAGAGCCGCATTTTGCCTGTTGCTGGTACATCCGCATTGCTTTCACCTTTTGGTCTGTATGTGGAACGATGAATTTTATGTGGACTGCTGTTTGTCAGTGGGTTGTTCATCTTCATGTGCGTATTTTGAGACCTCTAGTACATTTGAGGAATGGGTAATTAGACAGATGTCAGGCCAACGGTCAGTGCTGCATTACCTGGACGATTTCTTGTGTCTGGGTTGAGCTGATTTTATAATATGTTTGATCCTTCAAGATACAATTGATCAGGTGGCAAGTAATTTTGTGATTCCTTTAGTTCCGGAGAAAATGGAGAGTCCAGCGACAGTGATGCGTTTCTTGGGTATTGAACCGGATTCGATGTCCATGGTGTGCCAAATACATACGGATAAGGTGCGAGATTTCAGGGCTGAGGTGCAGATTGCATTAGAGAGTAAAAAGGTGATTTTGTAGCAGCTTCAATCCTTCCTAGGCAAACTAAACTTTGCACGCTGCATCACGCCAATCGGACGGATTTTTTGCAGAAGGTTGGTGAGGCGACAAAAAATGTCCATTCCCCGGCTCATTTTGTACAGTTATTAGCTAGTCACAAAGCTGATTTGAGAGTTTGGTCATCTTTTTTGGAACAATATAATGGTAGGTTGGTTTTGTTGGAAGAATGGGTAGATCGCTTGGAGTTGGGGTTGTTTACCGATGCATCGGGTTCACAGGGCTTTGGGGCCTATTTTCCGGGTAGATGGTTTGTAGGATAGTGGCGAGAGGAATGGAGAGCAAAGGGCCTGGTGCATAATATGGCAGAATTGTTGGAACTATTTCGCACAGTGGCAACAATTGAAGTTTGGGGGGAACTGTCTGTAATAAGAGGGTTAAGGTTTGCTGAGTTAATTTAGCGGTGGTACAGGTGATTAAGTCTGTCTACATCTTCCCTCTCGGTTGTCAATCTGAACAGACATCTAATGTCTGGAATTGAATACACGGTCACGGTGGAAGCATATGCCAAGTGTAAAAAATTGCATAGCTGATTCCATTTCTCGCTTTCAGTAGGATCGATTTTGTTCACTGGCTCCGGGCGTGGAGCAGTATGCCACCCCCTGCCTGATCATTTATGGAGCTTGGGCTTCGGATAGTTTGGGATTTTATGTTACAATCGGTAGGAGAAGCCACAAGAACGAGTTAAGAGGCGGCTTGGAAAGAATGTGAAAGGTTGGGTAGTGATGGTAGTGATGGTAAGAGTGGCGATTTTCTACCACTGTTACTGTACTTTATTGGGGATCGTTTCTCACGGCAGGTGTCTAGTTTTGCGGTATTGAAAAAGATGGCAGGTATGTCTTTCTGGTTTTTAATTATTGGGTATTAACGATGTTTCAATGGCATTTATGGCTCAACAGGCTTTGAAGGGTTGTGTAAGAGATGTTTTGTGGTCCAAGATGAAGAGGCCAATTTCTTTTGAGGTGTTAAACAATGTGATTGGTAGAGGTTTTGAGAACAAATTTGAGGAATTCATATTTGGTGCGGCTTTCTCCCTTGCTTTTTTCGGCGCTTTCAGGATCAGCTAATTGGTCAGTCGTACAGCGGTATCTCGAGACGGTTTGGACTGCAGGGATGTGTCGTGTTTAGCAGATAGTGTACTGTGTACTTTGCGCCATTCAAAAACGGATCAGTATGTGAGAGGAAAACAAGTGGTTCTATACATGGCCCCATGGTATGCCCAGAATAACGTGTAGACCTGCTTTGACCCTATTTAGGAAATGGTTGCCTGTCTCACATGGCGGAACGCTCGTTCGGTGGACAGGATTAATAAAACCAGGGGGCGTGTTAACAGGACAGTGTCTAGTTTTGTGATCAGGAATGGGGGCCTGGTCGAGAGACATAGAGAACTAGAGGTTGGGGATCCGGATTTCCTCCTGAAGGATGGAGTACACTTGAATTAGGTGGGATTGGACCTGTGGTCCATGGGCCTAAGGGAAGATGTAGAGAAAGCAGTCAAGGTGTGGCAGCACTCCCTGGTGCAAGGGGTCGTGCCAGTTTTCCTTTGAGGTGAGGAGGTCAGGGATGGCCTTGGATAATGGGACCAGAGTCCCATAGGAGGTATGGTGACCCTTCATTATTATTTGTGGCTAGTTCCCGCTGGGACGGTTGCCGAGGAACAGGAAAATGGTTCAGGCAATACAATGACGGTTTGTCAACCCTGAGTTGGAGTGGTGCAAGTAGGATGTGTTGTGTTCCGGAACTGCCCAGTGTCGGGGGCCATCCAGGATCTCCTCAGAGAAAGTAATGGTGTCATTCCTATTCAAATAATTGTTATATTTAATAAAGGCTGCGGTGGCCATTTATATTCCATGGTCACTCAGCACCATGTTGTCATTTATTAATGCCGTAGACACTTTGCATACCGTAGGCATGTATTATGGCCAAATTTTAGTATTGGGAGATACCATTTATTCTATGATATAAAGTACTGAAAAATGGAAAAAAGATTCCTTCCAAGGGAGGTGAAAATCAACAAATTCTGCCTCTTATTTTGTTGTTGTCTTTTTACAGCAAAAATGACCTGGTAAAATGATCCTCCAGGTGAGTACAATCCTGATAATACCAAACCTGAATAGTTTTTTATTATTTCACTGGCTAAAAAAATGTTGAACTTTATACAAAAATTTAGTTTGTGTTGACATTTTCCGAAACGCGTAACTTTTTTCATGTTTCCATTTATGCAGCTGTATGAGGGGTGGTTTTTGGGGGTGACGAGCTGTAGCTTGGTACCATGTTTGGGATAGATATGATGTTTTAATTGCTTTTTGTTGCATTTCTTAGGGAAGTTGCAGCAACAGAAAAAAAAAGTAATTCCAGCATTTTGTGCTTTTTTTTTCCTTTATGTTTTTGTTGCTTAAATCAGTTTTCACAGATTGGACTTTTAAAGATGCGATAATACCAAATATGCTTATTTTATATCTTTATTTTTGGATGGGGTAAAGGGGATGAAAGTTTTATTATTTTATACTTTCCTCAACATTGAAATTGCAATACCGAGAAGGAAAACTCGTGGAATTATGGAAATCACACAGGATGGATAGATGTCTTAAAGAAATGCAAATGGTGAAAAAATGGAAACCAAATTTTCAGTGCATCTCAATTTATTCAGTCTGGAGTATGAGCCACGTGAAGAAATCCTGGCACTTACAGCCTCGGCTGCTATCGGTGAGGATAATAATGGTCGTCTGAGGAAGGTTTTGCCTCTGAATGCACTTGGGCAAATCATCAAAATCCACTGCTGGCAGCTCCTGTGTAATCACCGACCAATGACTTCTCAGATGTCCTTGATCGGAGACAAGTATGGAGACGCTGCAGCCAGGGGAGCACTTTTAGGCCATGAAGGATGCTCACAGTAACACTAGCAACATGCAGCCTGGTGTCGTGTTGAAAATGGCTTCTCGGACACTTTGGAGAAATGGCTGCAACTCTGGTTCCACCACCAAATCAATGTAACAATGGAATTTTTTTTTTTCAGGTAATACACCACAGTTGTAACTTTTTCTGCCTTTTAGTACATTCCCCCCCAAAAATGAGAAAATAGGAAATCAGAGGTAAATAGTAAGCAATGCAATTTGATTTATTAGTTATAAATAAAGTACAAAAAATTCCACAAAATGTGAATTGAAGCAAGTACACAATTTCTAATGTCTCCGTAATGCACTATTGCTTTCATATTGATAATAATAATAAATAGTCTTCTAGCATGTTTTATTTTTGCCTTTTTTTTTTTAGCTTTTTTTTTACTATAAAATATTCTATATGTAACAAAATGTTCCACCACGGCAAATCAGACAGCAGTAGAGATTACAAACCCGAAAATGACCATTTCTCTCACCCACGTTATTAAACAATTGCCACAAGGAGGTTTTCTTTTTTTTTGGTTTCTTTCTTTTTGTTTTTCAATTTTGCATCATAAAATCAATTTAGCCTCTGCACACGTACACATACAGCAGAAGGAAATCTCACGGTAGGGGACGTCCTGTATAGTAATTATGGCTGACATATAATGATACGTATCCACCAGTCAGATCACTGCTTCAATTGTCAATCCGGCGGGATGAGGGTGTGACGCCACAGCTAGTTATAATTTATGACGAACGACGGCGTACCCTATGCCAGAAACGTTGCTCCTGTTCTCGACTGGAATTTGTGCCAGTTACACGGAGGTGAGCGCTTCTTAGTGAATCAGGTGTAACTGATTTCAGAATCCCCCCTCATCAACACCGGTGTGAAGAAGGCTGGTCTTGATGGATCGGGGCCAATAATTCTTCTCTGACATCTGACTGACTTATCTCATTTGTCATGATTAAATATTACATTTACTCTATTTGTTATTTAATATATGTGAAGGAAGAAAGGAAGGATAAGAGAGAGAAAGAAGGAAAAAAAGGGGAAAGTAAGGAAGGAAGGATAAGAGAGAAAGAAGAAAAAAATGAGGAAGGAAGGAAAGAAGGAAAGAAGGAAAAAAGGAGAAAGGAAGCAAGGAAGGAAAGAGAGAGAGAGAAAGAAGGAAAAAAAGGAGAATGGAAGGAAGGAAAAAGAGAGAAAGAAGGACAAAAAGGGTAAAGGAAGGAAGGATAAGAGAGAAAGAAGAAAAACATGAGGAAGGAAGGAAAGAAGGAAAAAAGGAGAAAAGAAGCAAGGAAGGAAAGAGAGAAAGAAAGAAGAAAAAAAGGAGAAAGGAAGGAAGGAAAAAGAGAGAAAGAAGGAAAAAAAGGGTAAAGGAAGGAAGGATAAGAGAGAAAGAAGAAAAACATGAGGAAGGAAGGAAAGAAAGAAGTAAAAAAGGAGAAAGGAAGCAAGGAAGGAAAGAGAGAGAGAAAGAAGGAAAAAAAGGAGAAAGGAAGGAAGGAAAGAGAGAAAGAAGGAAAAAAGGAGAAAGGAAGGAAGGAAGGAAGGAAGGAAGGAAAGAGAGAAAGAAGGAAAAAAATGAGAATGGAAGGAAGGAAAAAGAGAGAAAGAAGGAAAAAAGGGTAAAGAAAGGAAGGATAAGAGAGAAAGAAGAAAAAAATGAGGAAGGAAGGAAGGAAAGAGAGAAAGAAGGAAAAAAAGGAGAAAGGAAGGAAGGAAGGAAAGAGAGAGAAAGAAGGAAAAAAGAGGGAGGAAGGAAAGATAGGAGACAGATGTTTATATAAAGACAAAATATTAGATAGATATATATAAGATAGACATGCAATAAAAGAAAGAGAAAAATAAAAGATAAACAGGAGACATAGAAAGAAAAATATCTATAGATAGATGTAGAATGTAAAGCTCCCTTCTCACATAGCAAGATTGCTAGCGAGA
>VIAB01002105.1:66593-78883 GCA_009801035.1 Oophaga pumilio | reverse complement strand
ATCCTCCTGAGACATGTGTGCCTTACATACCAGGGCTACACATAATAAACTTTGCCCCCCAATTCTTTCATCAAACTTTTTGCACAACTCCAAAAATTTGCAACTTTTTGCATTTACATCAGTTCCGCCGAGAGGGACCAACAGATTCATCATCGTTTATGCCACTTTAGTGCCTGGAGAACATTTCTTGCGGCAGGACATGGTAGCTATAACATGCGCCAAATTGCATCTTAATCCAGCACCCTTTTTTATCAAGACTGGTGCGCAAAGTGCCATTCTTGATGACTCGGTGCCTTTGTGTTTGAATTGCTAACCATTTCATAAATCTCCGCTTGCTGTCAGTGAATGGAAACATTACCATATCTCCCCTGACTTTGCCCTGCACATAGAGCAGCATGACACATCGCACCCCGTAACGAAACCTCAAGGCTAGGTCAGGATTAGTATTGAACAAACAATGTGGAATTATTATATGGAAGTGGAAGAGATAAGCCGTTTCCAGTTGGCGCTTATCTATAGGGAAAGATCAGAAATCAAAGAGTTTAGCTGATTTTACCATTGATTTTAGACCTGAGACTCTCAATTTGAAAGCAACCTCCAGTGGAGAAGTTAGGTGCATAAACTAGACTGGCGAGTGGCCCAAGCACATATAATAATGATTTGTGCCACCATTTTATCGCTCCTAACATCATGAGTTCTAGCACAAGAATGGATAAGGGGAAAAGACTGCACGGAGAACAAAAGGCTCAATGTGCGGAGAACAAAAGGCTCAATGGAAATTAACGTATTCGTAAGTTTCATAGACAGGAAGAGAGGGTGGTACTATAGAGTATAGTATGTACCATAAAAGCCCCCAATATTGGTAAGAAAGTGAGGAAGGATTGGCCACATTTACACTTATGTAGTTAGTCTACTTGGTGCTTATGGGAGCGGGTTACACTTATGCATTTACCGTGGCTGAAACATATGGCGGTGCTGTGACTGACTCTTATGAGGTACTATGGCTGATACTTATGGGATATCACGGCTGGTAGTTCTGTAGGGAAAGATCAACATTTATTGAGGTACTAGATACTGTAGCTGCTCTTTATGGGATTAATGTAGCTGTATTTATTGGGGTGCTGTGAATACAGTACTCCTAGTTGTGTGACTAGGTACTGTGGCTGCCACTTATGGGGTATTGTGGACAACGTTTATGGTAGTGTGATAACATTCATGGAGCGACCACGCACTGTAGCTGTCTTATATCATTACTATTCTGCATTTATGGGGGCACTGTAACTGTCTAGTATAGGATTACTATGCTGCAATTATGGAGACACTGTAACTGGCACTTACAGGTTTACAACGGCTGCCACTTATGTGTTTACTATGGCTGTATTTATGGGCGTACAGTGGCTGCCACTTATGTTAGCGTGACTGACATTCATGGAGGCACCACGCACTGTAGCGGTCTCTAATAGGATTTCTATGCTGCAGTTATGGGGGCACTGTAGGTGTCTCTTATAGGATTATTATGCTGCAGTTATGGGGCACTGTAGCTGTCTCTTATAGGATTACTATGCTGCAGTTATGGGGGCGCTGTAGCTGTCTCTATAGGATATCTATTCTGTTATGGGGGCACTGTAGCTGTTACTAATAGGATTACTATGCAACAGTTATGGGAGCACGGTAGCGGTTTCTTATAGGATTACTATGCTGCAGTTATGGGGCACTGTAGCTGTATCTTATAGGATTACTGTGCTACAGTTATGGGGGCACTGTAGCTGTCTCTTATAGGATTTCTATGATGCAGTTATGGGGGGCACTGTAGCTGTTTCTTATAGGATTACTATGCTGCAGTTATGGGGCGCTGTAGGCTGTAGCGGTCTTTTATAGGATTTCTATGGTGCCGTTGTAAGGAGATGGCGGGGACCCTCACGTGCCTCCTCTCTCCTAGTGACTGCTCGCAGGATTGAGTGTGACACCTCATTGCTTATTAAAGTAATGTGTGGTTTCTTAATGTCATTGTCATGTACTGTAATTTGGTGCATTTGTTATGTATTGTACTTGTACTGTGTATTGTACTGAGCTTAGGGATAGTATAGGATCATAGGGGATTAGAATAGAGGGAAGCATCATAGAGATAGGATAGCATAGAATAGATGGAAGTGTTAGCAAGGTACAGGAAGCATAAGGGTTAAGCAGCTGGGAGAAGCCAGAGAGCAGGGCAGAGCCACAGGGATATAGGAGAATGGCTTCCTGATTAAAGGCAGAAGCCCAGGCAGCCTGCCCAAGGGCAGGGTGCATGCAGTGGAGCAGACAGTTGCAGGCCATGGGGATAAAGCTGCTACTGCAGGAAGGGGCCCCAGGCTGGAGTATAGTGCAGTCAGGCACCAGCTCAACTGAATCATCGTAAGGACGGATCCAGGGTCTAAGACCGGGGCAGGAGCAGCAGAGATGGCATTCCTGGCATCTTTCCCAATTGGAACTGGAAGAGGGGCTGACAGAGAGCTGGTGACATGGAAGGCACAGATGGGACACGGACAAACCAAAGTGGCTACCCTGATGGCAGATAAAAGGAAGGCAGAGATGGGACATGGACTGTCCAAAGGGGCTGCCCAGATGGCAGGTAAACGGAAGGCAGATATGGGACACAGATTGTCCAAAGAGATGGCAGAGATTGTCGGGAGAAAATAGAGAATTACAGTGAGAATGGAGCCCGCCCCGAAGGCAAGGAAAGTTCAGGAAATGTGGCTCTGTATGAATTGTGCTGCCAATTTGATGAGTGTCCTTTTGATAAGTAAAGTTGAACTGTTGGAAAAAGACTGTGACTTCAGAGTGTTTTGTGGAACTGGGAAATCAGGAGCTGGAGTGATAGAACTGGAAGGAACCCTGACAGTAACTGTGAGTGTTCTGCTGCGCACGCTGCACGTGCAGCAAAAAGGACACTGTGTTTTATCTGTGGGGCGCTAGGGTGTGGGAACCATACAGCCCGTTGCACGACTACCACAGTTATGGGGGCGCTGTAGCTGTCTCTTATAGGATTACTACGCTGCAGTTATGGGGGCACTGCAGCCGGCAGTTGCAGGTTTACAATGCTGCATTTATAGGAGTACTGCTGCAGGCGCTTATAGATTTAATATCACTGCATTTCTGGGTTCACAATAGCGGCCGTTTTGGAGGTACAGTGGCGGCACGTAGTTGCCTACTATATCACTTATGAAAACACTTTAGCAAGAACTATGGAGTAATCTGGGTGCATTGATGAAGGGGCTTATAAATACAATGTGCTGCATGTTGTGATGTCCTGGACTGTTCCCATTATTAATGGTGGCCGACATTGTCTCCAGATATAGGGGTGCTGTAATGTGGACACATGGTATATAGAGAGGGATCCTTGTCATCTTTCTACTCCCATGTTCCCTCTTTACTTCCAGATATCACTCCGTGCCGCATCCATGTTATTTCCCCACACTCTTCGGACTATTCTCATCCATAAGGACTGCGACAAGGTAAAGCGCCTTTACAATACAACATCCATATTGGAGGCGTTATGTATCATTCTGGTTGTTTTGTGATCTGCTGAATATTTGCATCTTAAGCTGCCGTCACTTTCTCCAGCGATATGTAAGAAATGTTCAGGAGCCCCAGACTGTGCTGCCTCCATCTATACATCACAGCCCGGCTGCAGGGATCCTGCTGATGACACAGCTTTGTATAAAAGACTCTCCGGGGTGTATGTGACTTATGAGAAACTCCATATTATGCAGCAATCAGTGTAAGAAGCTGAGAGAGGTGGACTCTGAAGAGACCACGCGTCTTACAGACGAGCTCGATTTTCTGCTTAATGTCGCCCTCCTGAAGCCTCCTCTCCTGCTCTTTGATTTTGGTAGGAGTCGCCAATCTATTCAATGTGTTTTGATGGCGCCCCGGCTCTCTACCAACAGCGCACCTGCATGATTGATGGTTGGGCTGCTGGACCAAACTGAGCATTCACCGATACACAGGCACTTTTGTTTCTGCAGCATTGGAGGAGCTCATGGTGCATTGGAAGAGCATAGGGGCACTGAAGGAGCACTGGAGGACCGCAGGGGTGCTGAAGGAGCACTGGAGGACCACAGGGGCGTTGGTTGAGCGCTGGAGGAGTGCAAGGGCACTGGATGAGTGCTTGAGGAGCGCAGGGGCGCTGGAGGAGCGCAGGTGTGCTGGAGGAGCACTGGAGCATCTCACAGGTGCAGGAGGAGCACTGGAGGATCCCAGGGGTGCTGGATGAGCTCAGGGGCGCTGGAGGAGAACAGGCGCACTGGAGGAGCACTGGATGGATTCTGGTGGAGCGCATGGCGCTGGAAGAGCACAGGGATGCTGGAGGAGTGCTTGAGGAGCGCAGGGGCGCTGGAGGAGCGCAGGTGTGCTGGAGGAGCACTGGAGCAACTCAGGGGTGCAGGAGGAGGACTGGAGGATTGCAGGGGCACTGGATGACTGCAGGGGTGTTGGAGTAGTGCTGGAGAAGCAGAGGGGCGCTGGAGAAGCATTGAAGGAGCGCAGGGGTGCTGGAGGAACGCTGAAGGAGAACGGGCAGTGGAGGTGCGCAGGGGCGCTGGAAGAGCACTAGAGGTGCACTGGAGCAGCACATGGGTGCTGGAGGAGTGCCGGAGGAGCACTGGAGGAGCACAGGGGCACTGGAGGAGCACAGCGGCATTGGAGGAGTGCTTGAGGAGCGCAGGGGAGCTGGAGGAGCTCAGGGGCACTGGAGGAGAGCTGGAGGTGGACTGTAGGGGCACTGTTAGAGCGCAGGGGTACTGGAGGAGCATAGGGGTACTGGAGGAGCACAGGGGTACTGGAGGAGCACAGGGGTACTGGAGGAGCACAGGGGCACTGGAGGAGCACAGGTGTACTGGAGGAGCACAGGGGCACTGGAGGAGCAGAAGGACACTGAAGGAGCACAAGGACACTGAAGGAGCACTGGAGGGGCGCTGGAGGAGTGCAAGGGGCACTGGAGGGGCACTGCTGTTTACCGCACCATAAAACACAGCCATTACACAGTACACAGCAGGGACACAGTTATAAGATTATCTCGACACAGGAACATTTTTTTTAATACATCCAGTTGTGGAACTAATTTTTATTCTAAGCTGTATTGACTAAAATTAACTTTGTTCATGGGAAAACCCCTTTAAAGTGGTATTTCACAGAGAAACATTTATCACTTACCAAGCACAAGCCCTACTGCATGATCCAAAGTTTTGGTCACTGCCGAGAACGGCTGAGTGCTTCGGAGCCATTGAATTTGAATAGAAAAGCAGGGTGCATGCTCAGCCTCCTCCTAGCAGTGATCTTGTGTCTGGGGAGACTACATCCCCCAGGTCGGGTGATCAGTGTGGATCCTAGCATTGAGACCAGCATTGAAAGTTTTTGTCACTTTGTTGTAGTAGATTCAAAACGAAACCTCTCGAAAAAAAGACACGGCCCAATCAAAAGACAAAGAAAAAGAAAGACAGGAAAAACTTTTAGAGTATTCTGCAAAAACGCGTCACAAAAAAAAGTCTCCAAAGATCCCCTAAAAAACAGAGTGTTTCCCCAAGCAGTGTGTGCTTGAAAAAATCATCATTTTGAAAACCTCAAAAAAACCTTTTCTAAGTTTTTAAGTTAAAATTGTATCAAGTTCATGCAATTTTTTGCATGATAAATAGGAGCAGACAGCTCCCTCTCCTGATAGTTTGCTCCTATCAATTTTGAGTCCAGACTGTTTAGTTCACATAGGATATTGATACAATTGTAGCAAATTCTGTAAACAATTTTGTACCCAGTGGGAAGAAATCCTAAAAATGATGAGGAGCTCAAACACAAAGTGCTCGATTTATCATTGTTTATGGCTTTATTCTGGAGTAAAAATAGTTCTAATGGTGACTAGTATGTTTTCTGCTTTATTCACTATTTTATTTGCTCTTTTTTACATTATTTTCACTTGGTTTTGTCTGGTTTTTCTTTTTTTTTGGTCTTTTTTAGTTCGACAATGTAGGCGTAATTCTCCTTTTTCAGATGTTTGAGCCTCATTTGTGACTTTTTCAAAATGTTATAATGTTTTTTTTGGAGGGGAGGGGGCAATTGTACTTTGATATCAGACTGGAGAATAAAATCTAATTATCTTTTCTTGCTGTTGAAGACTAACTTGCAACATTTTAAAGGATCATGCGACTATTTCCTCTAAAAAGGCACTAAAAAGGTAAAAAGACAAGAAAAAAAAGTATTTGTGATTTTGCACAAAATTCATTAAACCGCAAATTTTTGAGAATTTGGTGCAAAAAATAAAAAAGGCAATAAACACTGCAAGGCAAAAAAAAGAAAAATTACTTTAAAAAGTCTATTAGCGAGCGACAAAACTTTTTATTTCAAAATTATGAAGAATTTTTTTTTACAAGAAGAATTTCCCCTTTATGCGTTGGGCAATATTATGTCAGACTTAGATACGCAGAGACTGGAGCTTGTCTAGGAAGATCAGACCTCACCGTCTTGACTTTCTTACTCCGTTTATCATGCTGTTGACACTGCTGGATTAAGGGGTTCAGGACAGTATGTAACAGTGGTTTCTGCTTCTGAGCAGTGGGCCAGTCTGGGCTGATGTGCCATAGACATAAATAGCAGCATGTAAAGTAATACAAAAAGCACATCTCTTTTCCCTGCAATAGCGCCACATCTATCTATAGGTTGTGCTCGGTAATGCAGTTCAGCCCCCAAAAAACTATATAGGGCGGAGGTATAATACTGCACATGTATGGACAGGTGTGGTGCTGTTTTTGAAGGAAAGCAGCCATGTTTTTCTAATCGCACACAAACCCGTTTTCTTAAAAAATTGTCACTAATCCTGAAGAGCAATTTCTGGCAAAACAAGGGGAAGTAAAAACAGATATTTGATGTCATAGATTATTAATATTTTGTTTAGTATTGTGGGACTGGTTTCTATGAACTTGTATAAGTCCTAGTCTTAGTCATGCCCCAAACTCATGGGTAGTAAATTTGCAGGGAATCCCTGTATGTGTTGCGGCTGACGTAAGGTCTGTCATATTTTTGATAACCAGCAGAGACAAAACTGACAGCTGCGGGCTGCAACCCTCAGCTGTCAGCTTTAGAATGGCTGGTTATCAAGAATTGAGGGGTCCTCAAGCCGTTTTTTAAAATTATTTAAATAATTTTAAAAAATGGCATGCGCCCACACCATTTTTGACAACCATCCACACAGCCACGGGGACTTGATCATATTTTTCAAGCACGCCGAAGACACTGGGATAGCATTCGAGCATGCTAAGATAACCCCTTATCCGACCAAGTTCGCTCATCGTCACTAGTAGCCATTGAAAGGAATTTTTCAGATCTATGTAACTCGGCAAAATTATTGTATAGCAACGTGTTATGTAATTTTGCAATATACTTTAGATTTCAGTTATTATATGGTAAATTTTCTGCTTGCTGTCAGTGAACAGAACTATTCTTGTTTAGACCTATTTTGAAGCAGTTTTTAGTACCAAAATCCAAAAGAGGATTCAGAATAATGTTATGTATAAGATATTGTCTTCTGTATTCTGTTGGATCCACTTCTGATCCAACAATAAAAGAAAATTGCACTTAAAGATCCCTTAAAAAATGACCGAATTTCTGTGACGCGCACAGTATAATTTGCTCCTCATCCACCATTTAATTCACAAACCGGAGACGCACAATTTGTACAGACGGAATGACGGCTCACCAGCCTATATTAAGGAATTCATGGTCGTCTCGTGAAGGGTTTCTTTCTAAGTGTAAAAAGGACTTCCTAAAATAAGACAATGAGGTGACACATGAAAGCTCGGCAAATAGGAAGCTTTAGAGGCAGACGTAGTACATGGCATTTTTACATCTCTAACCACTGATTACAAGGAAGGAACAAAGCGACATCTGCAATTAGACAGTAGTCAAGTGTGTAGTCAGGGATTCTGTGGTAGCTACATATTCTAAGGGAACATGGTTTGCCTGGATAAAGTCTGAGCTGGTGAATATAGCTGCACCCATGAAGCAACCCCCCAAAAATTACAAACGTAAAACTAGAAAAGAGGCATCCTGCCATCAGGAAAGAATCATCTTTTCAATCCCAGTTTACATAGGGAAGCAGCACATTACGGAGAAGTCCATTTTCCCACCACTCACTGGCACTTGGGGGCAGTGGGTACAATTCTGCCTTCCAGTTCATTGCTAGAGCATCTATAAACATTAGCGGATTCCATAAGCTCATATACTGTCTTACCAGAGCCATCGCTTCATTCTTCTGGACCCCCTTCCATAACCTATAACAGCCCCCCATGACCACATGCCAAGTCTTTTTTTTTTTAAGTAGTAGAGGTAGACTTTGGGATCCTGATGGCACCAAGCCCTGGTGCAAAGGCTACCCCTGTACCACTAATAGCTACCCCCTGTGAATAACGAAATATCAAAAGTAGGGATATTAAGGTGGCCATACACAGAGATGAATATTGGACAAACCCATCAATTTTGAAGGAGTGGACCAATCGGGGTCTAGAGAACCTTTGATACTGATCAGTAGACTATGTTTGGTTTATTTCATGGACACATCTATAATCTCAAAACCTAAGTCCATTCTATTTGGTTACAGAATGGTTTAAAGGGTTTTTCTATCTTGGTAAATGGGTAAAAATGTCAAAGTGCTTGTAAAAACAAGCAACTTTGCAAATCACTTCTAATTAATAATTAGTCCCAAGAACACATGGATTTTTAATTGTGTAGTTTACGGCTAGTTGCCTTGGTTACCGGCCACCTCCGCAGTGTATCAGAAGTGGGAGGTTTCCTAGGCAAAGAGTGCGCGCTCTGTGCCCCCGTGCTTCATCGATGCTGCCGAGCCACAGCGGCCTCAGCTCGAGCCAGTAGTGTGACCGTGCTACTGATCCAAACTGTCAGTCAACCGGTGCACACCACACCTGGGCACTTGGATGCTGAGGAGCAATGCACTCCGGAACATCATGCATGATAAATCCCCTTTAAACCAAAGGGTAGCCAATTGTCAACTTTACAATCTGTAGCCAGAACATGTAACTAGAGCTTCCAAAGTGTTACTAACCTGCCCTGGCTGAGATGTGGGCTCTTGATTCAGCTCACCTGCTGAGTGCACGGTCAAAAAACCTCTAAGCAGAAAGTCCAGAAAGAGACCAGCACTCACTTCATTCATAAAAGAGGCTTTTCTGACGCATTTCTGACCATAGGCAGTGGTTATGGAGCACAGGGTCAAAAACGCGTTGCCTTCTCTTTTTCCCTCTATACAGCAATACTGCTGTGTGAACTGTTCTTCATTTTATCTTCATTGAAATAAAAGGCTTTTTTTTATGGATGAAGCGAGTGCTGGTCTCTTCCTGGACTTTACAAATGTTAATACATGCAGCAGTATGTGAGTCCATAGGCTATCTATAAAGAACCTGTGTATGCTGTCAGCATACTAAATAACAGATCATGGATGCAGAAAAAAAGTGATTAATGACCTGAGTGTAAACATAATAGGACCAAACCTAAACAAATTCTGAATCTATGCAAGACCTAGCTAGGACTCATGAAATTTATGCAATGTACCCAAGCAAAGCCGAAACCATTGTCCAATTGTGCCTAAATAGATATAAAGTGCCTACAGTGGTGATAATGTTTCTGCGGTGTCTCTGCACCTACATCCTCACCCAAGCCCTGTTAAGGCTGACTCAGGCAGCTATATGTTGTCTGAGTATTCAGTACGCTTTGCATTTAGTCACCACGTGGAATTTGCCTAACCATTGCTGATCGATGTGCTATCCGCCAGGTCATGCCCTGCTGCTAAATGTGGATCTTCTGTTGGAGAAGCTCACAAATTGCCACTTACATAGAGGAGGAGTAGGATATTAAAAATCATAATATGGGGGGAGGCAGTGATAAGATACAGTGCTGGATCTTGGGTTGTTTGGCATCTCAGAAGAGGTTGCGGGTGTGATGGACAGCAGAAGACAATTCAGGCCGAGTATGATTGCCTATGAAATCTATAATGGACCGTATACTTTAATAACCAATCTGATCACAATCATCTATTACGGCTGGTTGTATGGAGCTAAATACCTGGTTCTGAACAAGGCTTAGTGGAATGATTACTTTGCATGCACTGAGCTTCTGATCATTCAGTCCCGCCATCTCCCTGCCCATGCAGTCAGCATTAATTCATGGCAATCACGGAGCAGAATGCCAACAGCTCAGCGATTATAGCGGCAAAGTTCTGAATGCGTTCTCCCGGGTCATTGCTATCATTACTATATCCATACAATCAGCTCAGACTTAATTGTCTCATCTGCATGGAAATGCAAATCATAAGTTCAGGTCATACAATTATTGAGCTTTTGATAAGACATGGCCTCCAGTAGACGATTGTGTGGGTTCAGATTTCATTAGAATACGTTTGTATGACACTACATTCTCCACCCCCTGGAAATCCAACCAGGCCACTTATATAACGCCGGTTATGTGCATCAACCACTGGTCTGCCGGATGACAGATCTTTCGGAAGATGTATAGGCAAGGATTTTTGCAGCCATTCAATGGTCTCTAATGGAAGTTTTTGCGTAATTTCACAAACATAAATGTGGTCATTAATCTTAGACAGCAGCCAGACAAAAGATTGTTTGTCCAAAAGCCATTGCTCCAGAACGCCCCCCCATACATAGTCACACTCTTTTAATATGAGCATGCATGTCTGTGTACTGTCTGACAGTTTATCTGCCATACACAATAAATGGTAATTTTGCCAAAATTGCCGTGTTTGTTTGACAGTCCTCTACCCCTTAAAGGGGTATTCCCAAATCACAATACGGTCTTATAAAAATGTACACATACTGAATATTTAGTCATTTGTGCCAGTACAACCCATTATTAGATATGCTTCATTTTGCAGATATCACCCTCCTAAGGGGTGTAAAGGAGAGATATACTGCAAGGTTGGCTGTATACAGTGGCTGAGGAGAGAGATATACTGCAGGATGGGCTGTAAATAGATGGGACAGAGTGTAGAGAGATACTACAAGATGGGCTGTAAATAGATGGGACAGAGAGTAGAGATATACTGCAGGATGGGCTGTAAATAGAGGACAGAGAGTAGAGATATACTGCAGGATGGGCTGTAAATAGAGAGGACAGAGAGTAGAGATATACTGCAGGATGGGTTGTAAATAGAGTGGACAGAGAGTAGAGAGATACTGCAGGATGGGCTGTAAATAGAGGGGATAGAGAGTAGAGATATACTGCAGGATGGGCTGTAAATAGATGGGACAGAGAGTAGAGATATTCTGCAGGATGGGTTGTAAATAGAGTGGACAGAGAGTAGAGGTATACTGCAGGATGGGCTGTAAATAGATGGGACAGAGTTTAGAGAGATACTACAAGATGGGCTGTAAATAGAGTGGACAGAGAGTAGAGATATACTGCAGGATGGGTTGTAAATAGATGGGACAGAGAGTAGAGAGATATGCAGGATGGGTTGTAAATACAGGAGACAGAGAGTAGCGAGATATTGCCGGATGGATTGTAAATAGAGACGACAGAGAGTAGAGAGATACTGCAGGATGGGCTGTAAATAGAGGTGACAGAGAGTAGAGAGATACTGCAGGATGGGCTGTAAATAGAGGGGACAGAGAGTAGATAGATACTGCAGGATCGGCTGTAAATAGAGGACAGATAGTAGAGATATACTGCAGGATGGGTTGTAAATAGAGGGGACAGAAAGTAGAGAGATACTGCAGGATGGACTGTAAATAGAGAGGACAGAGTGTAGATAGATATTGCAGGATGGGCTGTAAATAGAGAGGACAGATAGCAGAGATATACTGCAGGATGGGCTGTAAATAGACAGGACAGAGATTAGAGAGATACTGCAGGATGGGCTGTAAATAGAGGTGACCGAGAGTAGAGAGATACTGCAGGATGGGCTGTATATAGTGGCTGAGGAGAGAGATACTGCAGGATGGGCTGTAAATTGAGGGGATAGAGAGTAGAGATATACTGCAGGATGAGTTGTAAATAGAGGGGACAGAGAGTAGAGATATACTGCAGGATGGGCTGTAAATAGATGGGACAGAGTGTAGAGATATACTGCAGGATGGGTTGTAAATAGATGGGACAGAGAGTAGAGAGATACTGCAGGATGGGTTGTATACAGTGGCTGAGGAAAGAGAGAGAGAAACTGCAGGATGGGCTGTAAATAGAGACGACAGAGAGTAAAGAGATACTGCAGGATGGGCTGTAAATAGAGAGGACAGAGAGTA
>VIAB01002105.1:45490-60863 GCA_009801035.1 Oophaga pumilio | reverse complement strand
CCCCCCCCGTTTCTTCACAGGGGCCTATCGTGAAGGCAATCATACAGTGTGGGGACTACTGTGGGGGTCATTATACTGTGTTTTTGGGGGAACAGTGGGGACATCTTACTGTATTTAGGGAGCTGTATGGCCATCATACTGGGTATAAGGGAACTGTGGGCCTATCATACTGTGTATAGGGGAGCTGAGGGACCATCATAATGTAGATAGGTGTGCTGTGGGCCCATTATACTGTATATAGGGGATGTGGGGAAATCATACTGTGTATAGGGGAGCAATGGGCCCTTCATACTGTGTCTAGGAGAGCTGTGGGCCCATCATTCTGTGTATAAAGGAGCTGTGGGTTTATGATACTGGGAATAATGGAGCAACAACTCCCCTATACCATGTTTAGGGCAGCTGTGGGCCCATCATAATGTATATGGCGGAGCTGTGGGCCCATCATACTGTGTACAGGGGAGCTGGGGGCCCATCATACTGTGTATAGAGGAGCTGTACATTGGGTTCTCAGGGGTCATTGTTAAATGTTAAGTAGGCACTTAAGAAGCATTTTTCTTACAGGGGCACTCAGGGAATAGTGATAGTTAAAGGTGCATTATTACTTTCTAGGGGCAAAATATGGACATTATTTTCTTGGCATTTGCACAGGGCAATAATATTTTCTAGGGGGCAATGGTAATTTTAACATCTAGAGGGAACAAAAGGGGCAATATTACTATGTAAGGGGCACAGTGGTGGGCATTACTATGTGGGGCAGTAAGAGGAGCATTGTTATTGTGCCAAACAGCAGGTGCAGTTATAGGGAAACATACGGCAGCAACGGCTCAACATTTGGTCGATTAGTTTGTGTAAGTTTTGAATAAATGGGAACGGTGCCTGAAATGTGATAAGTCAAATGTGTCTTTGTTGCAGTCTCTACAGACCAGTCCTGGCTGGAAGAAGTTGTCATGTCGGTCTGGAGCAGATAGAAAAGACGTGAAAAGCGAACGACTCCATAAGAAAGACCGTTCGCTGTAAGTCACCATCTAGAACTGTAACTGCATTGTAATCTCTTACATGTTCTGCAGAACTGGTATCTACCACTATATGGTCACTATGTGGTGGTAAAATCAGTGTTGGTCTTTGTATAGAGATTTATTATACCCACCATTATAGTACGCCACCGTAGTTGTAATCAGGGTTAACGGTTAGACGCCCACTCAGATGTTTCGCACCCCCTGAGCTGAACCCCTAGACACACCTCTGGATTCATCATCTGTATATTATATGTAGTTACATTAAAACATTTTTTTTAATAAAACATAATCCGTTCTATTAGAATTGGTTTCAATGGAGTTTGTAAAATGCCATTAAGTTTCCATATGTGAACTCAGCCTCTAACATCCATAGAAGTAGCAGGAGATGTCAGCTCCAGACTGAAATGACCTCGCCTGAGTATAATGGCTCCCAGGCTGCATCTCACTGTGGTAGTGTGCTAAATGCACAAGGGCTGATGTAAAAGAGCCAATTGATTTTTTACTGGACTGGATGGACTTGATTAATTAACTAGGATACAGATTGCGAGATGTCACTGTGGTTTGATGAAAATTTCCTATGTGGCGTAATTAAAATGTTCGCACTCAGAGTGAATTAACTGCTGCAATTTCACCGCTGAAGAAAAAGACTAATCGACCTTGTGCTGGAACAGACTACGTGGGTCTTATTATACTGTGAGACCTGGTGCTGAATCCACACTAAAGAAATGTACCTGTCTGCAAGACTCTTGGTATGTGCCTTTCTCAATTCCCGAAATGTGAACGTTTGGGAGCCCAATAAAGTTATTAAAATTTCTCTCAATGGACAATTGCAGTATATCATTAATATAACAATTTCTCCCTAAAAAGTACCATCCTACGTACAATAATTTATCTACTCTAATACTGCCTCATATGTATAAAAATATATAAATACTATAATACTGCCCCTATGTACAAGAATATAACTACTATAATTTTGCTCTTATGTACAATATAGCTGCTATAATACTGCACCCTACATATATTTATATAATTATTGTACTTGCTTTAGTGCGGCCCCTTATTATAAGAGTATAACATGTTACCACCCCATATGGGTGAGAGTATGGATCTGAATGAGTCGAGGAGTTTTCATATGTGACATATCTCTATAAATAAATCTCCGGCAGCTGTCAGTGGGATTCGTGTGTCTGAGAACTACTCATGAATTAGGAGCAGTGCTTTGTGGGAAATCCTTAGTCTCCTGTGATTCAGATTTATCACAGAGCTTTTCAGAGACTGAAAGTGTTCGTAAAGACAAAGGAAAAATTACAGTTCGCTCTGGCGGCCTATAGTTATCTTTCGTCTGGAGGAGTATTGACTCATCATGACGCTGGATTTCGCTTATGACATCTCTGTCAGGTTTTATGCCTATTGAGTTTTTAGGTATCTGTTTGATGTATGCATTAGGAAAAGCTCCTAACATATTCCTATTACATATTAAAGGAGTCTGTGTCATTCTTTCAATTATTTATTCTTGGTGTGTGTTTTCTTACAATGTGACCATGGGGTTAGTAATGAGGGCATCTTATTGACGCCTCTCCATTACTAACCTTGGGGCTTGATGTCACCTTATAATACAAAGGTGACATCAACCCCGCCAACTATCACCCCCACTTGCCACCGCTACAGGGCAAGTAGGAAGAGCGAGGGTAAGTGCCAAAATTGGCGCATCTTAGAGATGCGACTTTTCTGGGGCGGCTGAGAGCTGATGTTTTTAGCATGGGGGGGCAGTATCCATGGCACCTTCTTAGGCTACTAATATCAGTCAGCAGCTGTCTGCATAGCTTTTGCTGGTTATTAATTATAGTGGGACCGTACGTCATTTTTTGGGGGGGTCCCCCATTTTAACAGCAAGTAAAGGCTAAGTATACAGCTGTGAGCTGATATTAATAGCCTGGGAAGTTCCATGGGTATTACCACATTCCCAGGCTATAAACATCGGTCGCCAGCTGTCATTACGAAAATGGCCCACGCCATTTTTTTCAAAAAAATAATCTGTTATTAATTAAATACATGTACAGTAAGCTGCACACTGTACTATTTGCATTTGTCACAGACATCTATATATCTACCTATTCTATTTGTATGTAATCCATCTTTTCTATCCTGTCAGTTCCTGCAGTGATTTTACAGTACACTGCACATGAATTGCCGGCTTTTCTTGTACCTAGCTATCTATGTAATATAAATACATATACCTATATGTGTGTCACTGACATATATATGCATCTATACTGTGTATATATGTATTCTATTCTAACCTGTCAGTGTGATTTTACTGTATGCAGCACATGAATTGCCGGCTTTTCAAAGGACACCGGTTCGTAAAAATCGGACAGCACTCACTTGGTCCGAGTGCTGTGCGATTTTTTTCTCTCACCCATAGGCTTGCATTGGCAAGTCTCGGCCGAGGCTCGATGACAATCGCAGCATGCTGAATACGCCCAAGAAAATAAACGGTTATGTGAACTGCCCGATAGATTAACACTGGGCTGAGAGCTATGCAATGTTTTCTCGCAAAGCACTCGTCCATATTCTACGGTAGTGTGACTCCGGCCTAAAAGAGGTATCTAGGTGGAGGACCCACATTTTTTTGAGTTGTAAGAAGCGCCAATTGATTTGGGAACGGTGTAATGCTCTTTTTCTCCTGTGGAGGCACTGCAGGGGAATTAAACAACTGCTGCCAAATTCCATTACAGATTTTACAGCTCATTGTTGTCATGTGTGCATCGCCACGAAGATCGTCGCGGTTGCACATTCTGACTTCTCACAGCTGAGTTGCTGTTTCTTTGTGTTTGGCAGTGAGGGAGTTAATTCTGTCTGTGCTCAGTTCTGGGACTGGGTGCAGTTTCTCCCGGCTGCAATTGATTATTTGTTGATTGGTTTCCTTTAAATCCCTGGTTGTCTGCTTTGGGAGTTGCCAGTGAAATTCTTCATGCAGACCACAGATAGGATTGTATCTGTATAGACTTAAGTTAAAGAGCTCCTTAGTTGATTTAAGCTCACCTAGCTTAGAGTTTTATATCCCAGACCATTTATGTTCCTTCTGTGTTTGAGTGTGTGTGCAAGTCTGTGTTTTCTCCAGTCTGTCTTATATGTCTTATCTGTGTATTTAACAGAGATCAGCCCATATCCCTTTGGTGGTAATCAGGATCCTTCTTAGGACTGATTACAGGGTTCAGGGACTGATAGGAGACAGGGTTAGGCTGGAGACTTGGACCTCTGAACCATTATCAGTACCTCCAAGGCGAGGGATTAGTTAGGACCCCAGTTTAGGGTCAGGTTAGACCCCGGTCCTCCTCTTTCCTGTGACAGTGTATCAAGTCCTCAAGATTAACCCTGAGTTCAACGGATATCGTGTCAGGTAAATCTATTCTATATTTACATGCTGATGTTGCTAAACTATATGTTGTATAGAGTGTTGTTCTTTTAAGAATAGTTTACTGACATCGTACACATATCATAAGACAGCGTGACAATTGTTGGGGAACTCTTCCAATTAGAAAGGATTGTCCAAGACGAATGCTTACTCCTAAGGCCTAGTTCACACGTTGATGAAACACAGATTGTGTTAGAATCAGAATACCTGGCCCGACCGATATCAGCTCGAGAGACCCAGGTCAGGACACTGTATTGTAGAAATGTTGTCAAAATCGTAGCAAAAGATGCAACATGACCATAATGTGTGGTTGCTAGGATCTGGCTTTATGGAAGAAAATGCATATTAACTAGATTTACAAATGTAGATTGGATAAATGAATGTTCACGTTGAGATTTTACGAGTTGGAAAAATCCAACAAGAATCCACTTTAGGAAGCACAACTTTTTTTTCTTTTCTTTTGGAGGTTTTTTCACTGAATACTTTTTTAAAATGATTTTGTAGATGTTTTGGAGAAGTTTTTGAAGAGCTTTTATTCCTCCACGGTGTTTTTACAGCCTTTTCACTTGACAGATTCAAGGATGGAGCAATCTGCTTCAAAGAAGTGAAATGTCATTTTTCAAGGTACATCTACGCATTTTTTCAAATGGAAACCGCTTCAAGGAAGCTCTCCTTCTTTGGATATGTGTGCACGACATCTTTTATACTCAGGTGAACCCAACAAGTTTTTTAAGCAGAAGACTCTTCAGGAAACTCTGGAATTTTTTGTTCCTGAAGCACCTTTTACGTAATTTTTTTCAGTCATTTCCTTAGCATTTTTTACATTAATTTTTACTACGTTTTTGATGCTGCGGTTTTTGTTTCTTGTTGGTTTGCTTTGTTGTTGATACTTCCTGGTATTTGGCATTGACAAAACTTTATTTATACAGTCATGTGCGGATTGCATGTTTTTTTTATACGTTTTTGCCGCTGAAATGCATTAAAAACGCATCAGCATTTTTTACTTGCTGATTTTCTGCATCTAATGCAATTCTATGGGGAAAATCCAGACAAAAATCTGAGTGTACCCACAAGAGAAATTCACATGTTCCGGGTTTGAAACACGCACCACAGGTCAGATTACACTGAGTAAAAAAGAAGCTCTTTGGGCACGAGATTTCTATCAATTCAATCCACTGCGCTGGAACTGTAAGACATTGCGTTTTTGATGTAGGAAAAATATGCAGCGTCGAAACCTCATTGTGGGGACACAGTCTTACAATACCAACCATGTGGCTACGAGCCCGAGGGCAGGTCTAGCATGGGCTTGCTATAGTGTTAAAGACAATTTAACGTTAGTGATGAACGTTGTGTCTGCTCTGAGTACCTTGTCAGAAAGCTTAGATCTTTACCTGTCCAAATCTCTGTTCCCAGTGCAGATACCTGGCACCAGTTGTTTGACCCCGCTCTACTGACATCTAATGCATATTTGACTTAGAAGACAGCTATATTAGGTTTTATTGACGATGTCCCTACCGTGTATTGCCAATGTCCCTGCTATGTATTGCCGATGTCCCTGCTGTGCTTTGCCAATGTCCCTGCTGTGCATTGCTGATGTCCCTGCTGTGCATTGCTGATGTCCCTGCTGTGCATTGCTGATGTCCCTGCTGTGCATTGCCAATGTTCCTACTTTGTATTGCCAATGTCCCTGCTGTGTATTGTCAATGTCCCTACAGTGTATTGCCAATGTCCCTTTTGTGTATTGCCGTTGTTCCTACTGGTAATTTTTTTCATCATGAAGTTTACCAGTTTTTATGGGTAGATCATCCCAGAACCTACTCTAAAATTATCATTGCCATCAGGTGACAGGATCCTAGTGAACCACTTAAATTTTTACTCCTCATCTTCCGAGATCAAAACATTTTTCTTTTTTGGTCGATGGTGTATGAGGCTTGTTTACAGGTTGACCTTTAGATTTTATTGGTACCATTTTGGGCTCAATATAACTTTTATTCCATTTTTTTGGTAGCAAAATTAGCAAAAAAAAAACCCAGTGATGCTACCATTTCCCATTTCGTTTTCTTTTTTTTGCGTTTTCATATTCACTGTATTAGAGGAATATTAGAATATTTTACAAATTCATACACGTGGCAATACCAAATATGTTGCTAGTTTTTTTTGTTTTTTTTTACATTTTGTTTATATTTCAGGAAAAGGGGGTGATGTAGACTTTTATCTTTTTTTTTTTTTAAAGGCTGCGGTCAGTCAACAGTGGCATTTAAAGCTACGATCCCACAATGAGCTTTTGTCGAGTTTTTGAAGTTGCAGAATTTCTGCACTTATTATTTAAATTAGGTTACTTGCGTTTTTGTGTGTGCTTTTTTAACATACGTTTTAATCATGTTTTTGCTACCGCAGTTTTTGTCCCAGGTAGATGTATAATACTTTAAATAAAACTGCTTTGTTTTTGATACTTCCTGGTAATTGGCCTTCACAAAACTTTACAAACGTTAAATGTGTTTTTGATGTGTATCCGCTGTGGAAACGCATGTGCGATTTTTAACTTTGGAATTTCCGCATCTAACTGAAGTCTATGGGGAAATTTTGCACAGAATACTCATCGTACCCGTAAGAAAAATTGACATGCTGCGGTTTACAAACCTGAACTGCAGGTCAGTTTACGCTGCGTTGAAAAGAAGCACAGTGCGCAGGGGATTTCTAT
Organism: Oophaga pumilio; assembly: GCA_009801035.1. Lineage (NCBI taxonomy): Eukaryota > Metazoa > Chordata > Amphibia > Anura > Dendrobatidae > Oophaga > Oophaga pumilio. The sequence continues at coordinate 53,725 of VIAB01002105.1, read as the reverse complement.
AAATCCCATCCACCTTATTGGAACAGTAAAATGCGTTTTTGACGTAGCAAAAATCCACAGCGTCAAAAACGCATCAAAAAACTCATTGTGGGAAAGCAGCCTAAGGCCGGTATCACACATGCGACGAAAACGTCCGACTCTCGCATCTGAAATCCCAGCTCTGGCGCCGGCACTCGAGAGTGGAGCGAGTGGCTGCATATAACTACATGCAGCCGCGCACTCCACTCCCGAGTGCCGGCGCCAGAGCTGGGATTTCACATTCGAGCATCGGACGTTCTCGTCGCATGTGTGATCCCGGCCTAAGAACACAACCGGCACCCACAATGTATGGAGACAACTCAGGTCCCGAGTCATGCAAGCAATGAGCTTGTATGAAGGGTGTAACTATAGGCAGGGGCGGACATAACATTGGTGCAACATGTTCAGTTACACAGGGGCCCAAGAGGTAAGGGGGCCCATTTCTACCTCCAAAGCAGGTGCAATTTTGCATTTTCAGGAGCTCTTGGGCTGCAAAGGGCCCATATATGGTTTTTTAACAGGGGCCCTTTCTGTCTGTGTCCACCAGTGTAGTGCAAAAATGGCAATAAAACCTGGATACTAGTGCCTAAAGGGGTCTAAAAGCTAAGTAGCTGATATTGGGTAAGGAGACGTTTTTAGATTTTGCATTGAACCTAGATGCTTCAAACCACGTCTTTGATGGTAGACTTGTAAATGAAGCTGGCAATTACTGAAATACCTTCTGCTACTTCTTGATCTTACTGTCCCATATAGGACTCCTACCAGGCATTGTATAAGAACAATATAAGGGTGGGGAAGTGGGCGACATTTGACCTGTTTTTCTACCACATCAAATAGGATCAAACTGGAGTTCTCAACATTGGTTTGGTAGGATGCGGGATGGGGGCGGCTGTTTTTGAATGGCGACCAAATCAATACAATCAAATTGACCAAGTAAATCCGAGCAACTACAGCGACCCTGTTCTCATAAGAGAGAACAAAGCCGGTGCGTAATGTGTATGGCCGCCCCCTACTTATTTACAGCCCGGGGCTACTGGGAGCCTATTCCAAGAGATCAGCATGGTAGTCCTTGATGTACAATCCTCAACACACGACTGTGCCGCTGCGTTATACGGTATATATGTGGTGACATTTTAATAAATAATGTCGCCACCACAGGTATGACTTGACAGGCAAGATGTGCTACGCCAATATCATAGCATGGCTAAGCTGTTTATGGAGGTGGCCTGTCACTTACTTTATTTTGGGCTATGGAAATAGTGTCAAGGCTGAGGTGCATTTATAGACGGAGCAGCGTGCCGTCTGTCAACATTGCGCCTTTTTACACATATAGCCTTTATTGCGGAGACTGTCCTTTTCACCCGCGTTAATGTAAGGAAAGATCTAAAATCTCGTTTGATCTAAAACCTTCCACCCACTTATGATAGGGACGATTTCTAAAATCTGTCTAAAAGAAAAAGGTTCCTATTGTTGCCCATAGCAACCAATCACAGGGCATCTTTCATTTCTTAAAGTGTTTTTTGAAAATGAAAGCTGCGCTGTGATTGGTTGCTATGGGCAACAGAGGCAACAAAGACAATTTGTGTTTTTAGACGGTTTCATGAAACGCTGATGTTTTTAATGCTGATCACTTACCTCATGGATGAAGAGGTTCAGACCGTCAAAAATGTAATCAGCCTAAGGCCGGGATCACACATGCGAGAAACACGGCCGAGTCTCATGTATTTCTATGCAGCCGCTCGCTCCACTCCCGAGTGCCGGCGCCAGAGCTGGGATTTCACATGCGAGACTCGGCCGTGTTTCTCGCATGTGTGATCCTGGCCTAAGGCCTCACTCAGATATCCATTTTTTAAACTTTTTTTTTTTTGCATGTGAGAAATAAATGATCAGTGTGCTGCTTCCAATTTTCATCCACCAGTGTTTTATTCTGTTTTTCACATGCAAAAAAAAAAACGGACAGAGCAGGTACGCCGACCCATTGATCTGAATGAGTGATTTTGATCTGCGTCTTGGATCAAAGCAGAAATGTCTCTCCCCTTTTTTGTAGACTCTTGGTCCGCACAATAAAAACACAGATATGTGAACATTCCCATAGGCATGATTATGTGTCCTGATTAAATACATACGTGAGAAATAAACGATGGTCTGACCGGATCCAATCATATCATTTTTTGGGTGATACCTTGATACCTTACCTTGTGATCATATGAAGTTATAGGCCTGAAGCCTGAGTCTGCACTACTGAGAGATTCTTCTGATGTCAGCATCTCATATTCTGATTTCTGAAAGAGCTGTTGTTTCGGTCAAAGTGCGATTTGTCAAAAAAATTGGATTAAACTCGGACCATTGTTATCCTATGGAGCTGTGCACATGTCCGATTTTTTAGATCAATTTTATCGGATAAGCGAAAATTTTTCGTGTGGCCATAGCCTAAGGTGCAGCATGGTCTTTAAGACCTTATAACCAAATACAATAATCATAGAATCATAGAATGATAGAGTTGGAAGGGACCTCCAGGGTCATCGTGTCCAACCCCCTGATCAATGCAGGATTCACTAAACCACCTCAGACAGATGTCTGTCCAGCCTCTGTTTGAAGACTTCCATTGAAGGAGAACTCACCACCTCTCGTAGCAGTCTGTTCCACTCATTGATCACCCTCATAATACATTATGGAAACCTGCTGGCATAAGGGCTGAACATAAAACCCTCATGTAAGCATCTCTATGCCAACCCATTATTTAAAGAGAAAAAGAAGGTATATAGTATGGCCCAAAGGGCAGTATTCTACATGTTCCTTGACAGTTAGAAAGGTATATCACCCTATGTTTCCCAAATGGATGCCAAAAAGTACACATCATTTGTTGGGCCTTTTAGGGTATTATGGACCCATTGACCATGTGTGCTGGCATACGGCTCATGCAGACGACCATATTTTCGCTCCAAGTGCAATCTGACAAAACATCAGATCGCACTCGGGCTAATGTTATTCTAAGGGGCCGTGCACATGTCCATTTTTTATTCCTCAGACGAGTCTTTCCAATGAAGAAAAAAAAATCACATCATGCACAATTTGCATCCAATATTCAGATTGGCCATTCAAGTCAATGAGTTAATGGAAAACATCAGATGACACCCGATTTTCACGGAATGGAGAAGGCAGAGACATTGTTTTTCCCCCATCTTCTCCTCATGTAAGAAAATCTGATAACACTGATCAAGCTCTGTGTGATTAGTATAATTTGACCAATTTTCTAGGATGAGAAAAAATAAGATTGTGTGACCCCAGCCATTGGCTAAGTGGACACATTAGATGTTTTGTGAATAGACCGTCGCCAGGTAATATGTAGACAGTGAATATGTGGAGCTATGCAAAGTCTACACCATTATCAATAAGCTGGCCATAGATATGGGACTCTCTAAGTCATGGAGCTACGCGGTGACAAAGGTCACGTGGCCCTCTGTGCATAAGTCAGGTGAATGGCGTGGCACTGTGACCCGCAAAGTACGGTGACCGCAACCATGATGAGCAAGTTGCAAAGAAAATCTTACCAATTCCATCTTTTTGTAACTTGCTTGTCGTTAATGAGGTATCTTGCGGGTCACGATTCACCTTTTGCCATGCGACCTGGATCACTACTGTTTGATAGGACCGCGTGGTTTTGAACTTGTTCAATTATTCAATCCGACCCCGGTCTGTCCACTAAAGAGATCTTTGGTCGACTTATTCCGTCACATCTCATTGGAGTCAGTGGAGAAGATTAATTTCTGTCTTTGGCCAGCAATAAACGGACAAATTGTTCTCAATGTAAAAAAAAAAAAAAACGTTGCTACATTAGAGACAAAACGCAGGAACCATTTGATGAATGCTGAGTTTTCATCAGATTAAAAAGCTACAATAGGAGCGTTCCCTTAATGACGGGAGTATAAAATGTGTCACTAAACATTGGTTAGTCCATAAAACGTGACCATCTGTTGTCTGCGAGTGCAGGACATGAAGAATTAGAGGGCACACAAAGAGGCCTAGTGTTACACAGCCACCATCAGCCATCTGTCTGTCCGGATAAGTCTGAGCGGCCTGTACACGGATCTTCACTGAGACTTTAACAAGTTACGGCTTTATCATTTTATTGGGAAGACAGTAAAACGAGCTGAGATTTTATTAGGGCACCTAGAAAATCTCAGCTGTGAAACCTCAGCTGTAGAAGAAGACATCTGCACGAAAAGTAGAAGTTTGGGGGTAGCAAAATCATAATCGTTTTTTGTTGCCCATGCTAATTTTATTAACCTTTTAATAGCTTGTATTTTTACTTTATTAAAGGGAGCATGTCATTAGAAAATGATCTATTATGAAAAGAAGCCATCTAAAAAAATAAATAAATAACACAAAAATTTGATTTAAGTAGGGCAAGTCACATGAACATAAAAATCCACGAGATCCCATGATTTTTCCAGTGTTTTCAGTTTTGCTTTGCGTCACTCCATTGCAGAGATATTCACATCTCTTTCTTCTGCAGCGTACTATGTGAAATCTCTCCTTTGAGGTCCAACTGGGCGTTTCTTCAGTCTTCTCTGGAGTATCCCCTTTCACTCCTCCCTCCCAGACCCTACCAATCCAAACTTAAAGACATCTAAGACTGACAGACTGCTAGCTCCGCTGCCGAGCTGTGATTGGCCTTATCTGTGCGAGAGGGATAAAATAGCACGCACCCAGAGAAGACTAATAGTAAACAAAGTTGGTCTGCACGTAGAGATTTCAAATACTATGTTCCAAAAGCAACAATTGTGAATTTCTCTGCAGTGTAATGACGCAGAGAAAAAGGGAAAAGAGCGTTAGAATTGGGGTAGCGCAGGGATTTTTACAAGGTATTTAATTCAATTTTGTTTTAAGTAAGTGACAGGTCCTCTATACACAGTAGGACATTTTCTGACACATTCCCATTAACAAAAAGGGTCAATTCCTGTAATAGACACTTAGGTAAATGCACATGGGTTGAATTTGCTACTGAAAGTCTCTGCTGCAAATGAACAAATCAAACTCTTTTGCATTTACCCTTATGAAGGTTTTTTTTTTTACTTTTCATTAGATCATTTGATTGTGGGGTGCTCATTCAGCAGAACCCCCTGTATGGACATCCATTCTCTAACGGCACAAAACTTGCTCTTTTCACCATCTCTCAGTCATAGTACAATATATAGACTTGATCAGTAATTTTAGAGGTTATGGTGGGCTATCTGTAGCAGGGGTGTAACTATAATGGGCACAGGGCTTGCATTTTCACACTCACTCTTTAGTCTGTGGGGGCCCAACAAAGTCTCTTTGGCCTATATGAGACGATCAATACTTGTAAAGTTCCTTGATATTTCAAGCTACGCCACTGATATCTAGTGCCTGTATATGTGTCAGTATGTATATTTTACTTTACATACTTACATAGGGTGCACATAGGGTAAAGGCACTCCTATGTTAATGGTCGACTGTTTTTTAGGATGACATTCTTAATTTAATGATATATTTCTTTTTTCGCTTACAGAATTTATTGAGGAAACCCTACTAGAGAATGACTATTTAAATATCTTTATGTGATAATAACTCAGGTGGGGGAGGGGTGTTCTTTGTGAGTATGGTCTTTATAGAGGGCTCTAGAGATAATCAAGATTGCCGGATGCACAAAATTGGCTTATCGAATTTAGGCTAAACTAATTGTGTAAGATTTCTCAGGGACAGCTGGATCAATGTCTTGCCTCTCCTTGTAACTGTAATGGCGGCATTGCTGATATTTCTATACATGTGGCTGGATTGCACAGGCAGGATCAATTTCCTTCCAGGACAGCTGTAATTATGTCATCTGCACAGAAATAAATATGTTTTCTATACACTTTGGGGCCGATTCGTCATAGCTTTTAGACCAAAAAAGTGGCATAAATGCTTTGAAAAGTAGCACAAAGTTGCGCCAAAAAATTATGACTTTTGGCGTTTTCATAAAAGTTTGAATCGGCTGAAATAAACATTGCTGGGAAAGAGGCGGGCGGGATGGGGTATGTCCAATCTCACCCATCTAATTCATCAAAAGTGCCGCGGATTTGTACGGCAGAAATGTTACTCCAGCTCTTGCATGAAAGCGCTTATTACTCAAATGTGTCACAATCATTAAGTGGCGCACGCCTCCTAATAAATTGGGCGCCTTGTACTCCAGCAAGACAGGTGCAAGCGTGCACAACGCCAATCTGGATGAATTGGCCTCGGATTATATAAACTGGATTTGTTACCGTATTTGAACTATATATGTGATTTTCTGTTTTTAGACCTGATGGAGCTGGTGTACTTTTTGTGAAAATTCATATAAAACAAGAAGTCTGAGTCGAGCTCGAGCTCTGTTGCATTTAATAGCAACACGGGAAACTTTGAAAAAGGAGTGTGCCAGCCATTCTGAGATGGATTTTTAAAGTAAGTACAACAGCCTCAACAACAGCTCTAAGAGACCAATTGAGTAATGCATACAGTTTGTACTGTGAAATCTGATGACAGATCCACTTTAAGGAACTGAAGATGTAGAATATGAGAGAAGAATTCTGGTTGATGGCCTACAAAGGAATTATGAAAAGCAGAATTTTGACTACTTTATGAAGGACCGTTGCTAGGACTTGTGCTCTACTGCTCTATTTGTTGTCTGGTCTATGGCCCTGACGAAAATAAACAGCCAAGTATAGCTTTAAAGGGGATGTCGACTGTTATATATCACGCTAAGGCTTTTAATTAGTCAATAAACGAGAGTACTCCGCTTATTAATCAGAATGACCAGCAGCTCCAGAGAACTCATCTCTCTCTGGAGAACATGACATTTCTGTGGATTTTATGGACAACTGATTGATCTTAGTGGACACCAGGCAATACCTTATTTCACCTGTTGGGGTGCTGTGTAGGAAATAACCACTTGTATTCTTTTTGCATTTGATCACAGAGATCTTTGGATTAATCAATGATCAGCCGATTCACTTCTGCATTGGCAATAATCTGCTGCTTAGTAGGCCTCGCAACGTTCTGAAATGCATCTGGTTGCCATGTCATGACGTGACATGACATGGGCCTAGTAAACGACAGAGATGTCCTGGATACTGGGTAGAGGATTGACACCTCAGAAGTGAACACTGCCCTGATACAACTGGTGCGGAGGACTAAACTGAATGTCGAAATAAGGTAGTTTAACATTTTTTGTTCATGTCTCATAGGAACCTATTCCAGATACCCTCCTTAACAATGAAATTGCAAGAAGAAAAAGTCGTGAAATTATTGAAATCACAGGATCAATGTTCATTATATGCAAAAGATGAAAAATGTAAACAAAACGTATAAAACATTTTGATTGATTTAGTATAGGGTATGAGAATCACGTGTAGAAATCCCTGAACTTACAGCCTGGGCTGCTATTAAGGTTATTAATGGTTGTCTGAGGAATGTTTTGCCATGCATATCATCAAGATCCTCTGCTGGCGGCTCCCTTTGCAATTGATGACCAATGACATTCGATATGTGCTTATTGGGAGATGCGGCAGGCCGTGAAAGCACGTTTATGTCACATAGGCTGCTCACAATAACACAACTAACATGCGTCCTGGTGTTGTCATCTTTAAAAATGGTTCCTGGGAATCCTTGGAGCAGTGGTCTTACCTCTTCAGTGATCAGTCCTGTTTTTGTCTTAAACGCAGTGATGGCCAGACATTGGTTTGGAGACCATGTAGGCTACATCATAAAGATACCTTCACCAGGGAACATCTCACCGGTCCTACTCCTAGGATTATGGTGTGAAGTGGCATAATGTATGGACCCCTCTAGTCTTCATTCCAGGTGCACTAACAGCTCAACGTTACATTGATTTAGTGGTGGAACCGCCATTTTTTCAAAGTGTCCCAAGTGCTGTTTTTCAACAAGGCAACACCAAGCCGCATGTTATTAGTTGTTATTGTGAGCAGCCTGTGTGACCTAAACGCACCACCTTGGCTGCAGCGTCTCCAGACTTTTCTCCTATCGAGCACATCTGGGACAACATTAGTTGGCAAAGGGACTTGCCAGCTGCGGATCTTGATGACTTATAGATTGTGAGCCCTCGTGGGCAGGGTCCTCTCTCCTCCTGTACCCGTCGTGACTTGTATTGTTTAAGATTACTGTGCTTGTTTTTTATTATGTACAGTACAGACCAAAAGTTTGGACACACCTCAT
>VIAB01002104.1:149222-160554 GCA_009801035.1 Oophaga pumilio | reverse complement strand
TCTGCAGGGGGTTGAATACTACTTGTAGGCACTGTACATAAATAGTGAACAAGTGGTAGCCTTGGGAGGAATCTATTAGAATCAAGAACAATTGGGGTGACCCCGCCCCCCCAAAAAAAAACTTCACTAACAAGCCCTAAAACTTTTATTAAAAGTTACTACTTTTTTAAACATATATTCTTAAAAATGGGGTAAATAAACAACATTGTATTTATTCCCTACACTGCCAGAATTGATCCTAGTTATACATAGGCTGTTGCCTGAATTATCTGATGTTCCCGGGATGTCAATACTATTTGGCAGATAAGTACAAATTAATTAAAGCACACGTCCCCCCAACATGTTTCACCACACATGTGGCGTCATCAGGGGATGGGACAATAGCTAGAATCTATAACTCATACATACCCTCAGATATGTTTGCATGCGCTGGGAGGGGTCATAAGTCTGTAATCAAATGTATTCGGACACTAGCAAATTATTCATACAGAGGTTTTATGACACCCCATACTAAATTCATAGGCATTAATATGGAGTTGGTCCCAACTTTCTGACTATAACAGCTTCCACTCTTCTCAGAAGGCTTTCTTCAAGGTGTTGGAGGTGTCTGGGAATTTTTTCTAATTCTTCAAGAAGAGCATTTGTCAGGTCAGACATTCATGTTGGATTAGACGGCCAGCCTCGTAATCTCCGTTTTAGTTCATCCCATAGTGGCTTGTGAAAGCATTCACCCCCTTGGCTTTTTACCTATTTTGTTACATTACAATCTGTGCCTTAAATGTTTTTGTAATCTGATTTGTGTGTGATGCATCAGGACTAAATAGTCTTAAGTTGGTGATGTGAGAAAAATATAGGCCTAAATTAAATTTATGGGATTAAATAGGTAAAAATTGGCATGTGCGTATGTATTCACCCCTTGTGTGATGAAGCCCCCAAAACAACTAACAACTTCTGTTGCAAGCAGTTACTTTCATAAGTCACATGCTTAGTGAAAGGAAGTCCACCTGTGTGCAATCTAAGTTTTGCATGGTATGTCAGTATATAAACACATTTTCTGAAAGTCTACAGGGGCTTCAACACCATTAAGCAAGAAGCAACACTAACCAAACACCATGAAGACCAAGGAGATCTCTAAACAAATCAGGGACAAGTCAGGATTTGGTTATAAAATAAATTTCCCAATCTCTGATGATCCCTGGAGCACCATCAAATCCATTATCATCAAATGGATAGAGCATGGTACCACAACAAACCTGCCAAGAGAGGGCCACCTAGTGAAGGAGGGCCTTAATCCGCGAGGCAGCACAGAGACCAAAGGTAACCGTAAAGGAGCTGCAGAGTACCGAAGCAGAGATTGGATTATCTGTCCATATGATCACAATAAGCCGTACACGCCATAGAGATGGCCTTTATGGAAGAATGGGCAGAAAAAAAGCCTTAGGGCTCATTTTGAGTTTGCCAAAAGACATGAGGGAGACTCCCCAAATGTATGGAGGAATGTGCTGCAGTCAGATGAGACCAAAATTGAACTTTTTGTCTCTTGTCTTTTCAGCAATTTTTGAGGGACATCCATTTCTAAATAATGTCACTGTTGTGTCAAATTTAAGCCAATACTTGATCACCATCTTCACAATGTTCAATGGTATATCTAATGCCTATGAGATCTCTTTGCTGTGTTGTAAGCTGTTTACGAACCAACCATGGCTTTTGCTGTAAAATGCAACTATGAAAATGTCAGGAAAATCCTACTAGAACAACTAAACTTTATATAGGGTTAATCAGAATGGCTGTAAATGATGGCAGCTGTGTACTGCTACTGTTTAACATAAGTTTAAATGTGATTGGCTAATTCTGAACACAACCACATCCCCATATCCCCAATTATAAGAGGGTGTTCACACTTCTGCAACCACATTGTTGTAGTTTTTTATTTTTATTTCTCTCAAAACCATTTCAGTTTGTTTCTCAATGGACTTGTACAGATTAAGGGTAACATTAATGGTGGAAAATGTTTCTTGGTAAACCTGGCATTTTAACAAGGGTGTGTAGACTTTTTATTTCCACCAAAACCAAATATTCACTATTGATATTGTATTCCAATTTTTTCTTCCAGAGTGTCGTGAAGCTAATGCGTGGGGTCTTACACTGTATGCTCAGACAGGTAACATATTATGTATTCTCTACAGTCATTTGTTGTGCAGAAGTCAGAAGAGCAATTACCGCAAAGACATCCACCATTTGGGGCTTACCAACAGCCACTCTCCTTTGTGGCTTGTACATAGAGGGAATATGTCAGCACATTCTTACATATAGAAGTAGTGGGAAGGCTGTGTAGGCAGCTGTCCTCCTTTTAAAAATAATTCTTTTTTTGTAGAGATCTGATGCTCGGTAATGAGAAATGTAGTGTAGAAGTCATATACAAATCAAATGCTGACACATTCCCCGAAAGGTGTTCTGCCCGTGATATCTTTATGTTCACAAGTTTTTGAGACGTGATTTTGTGGCACTGACTCCAAATGTACAACTGTCACCTTCATAAGGCCTCATTCAGACACTCATGAGTCACGTTCTGTCAGTGTTTTTCATGCATAGAGCATGTAGCCATTTTAATCTATGAAGCCGTTCACATGTCTGGGTTTTTATTTATATTTTACCGTGTTTCTGTAAAGAATATCACAGATACATAACCAATCGGATCAAAATTCCGCATACAAGTTTATAGGCCTGTGAAATTCACTGATGCCATCATAGTGGAATCCGGATTCTGTCCACGCTGGAGTGGTGCTACTAATTGAAGTTCCCTGACCCTGCTCTTATACTCACCTGCTGCCATCTTCATCTTCTTTCGCCATCGCAGTTTGTGGCCTGCTGGATCGCTCCAGTGTTTGCTGGGTGAGCCGGAGATCACAACTCGATACAAGTCTATGAGAACCTTGCTCTGGCTCGGTCAAATAATGGAGCCACGGGTCTGGAGTGGCGCTGAAAAAAAGGTGAAGACGCCAGAGGGTGACATTAAAACATTGGGCAGGGAGCTTAGTTTAGTAGCACCACTCTAGTGCTAAAATCCCCCTCTAGAGTGGTGCTGTAAAGGGGTCTTCCCATCTCCAAGATTCTATGCAATATGTAGTAGGTGTAATAATAATATTAGCTAATACTTCCAATTAGAAATGTAGTACAGTTTTTCTTATTAGCTATGTCTCTTTCCTCATGTCCATGGTTATGATTCAGTGGTCATAAGTTATGACCACTAATAAAGTGACAGTCAGCTAGTTGGTAGTGGTCGTAACCATAGAAGCCTAAGGTCCTGCAATGCCTGCACATGAGGAGACATAGCAAATCAGAAAAACTATACTACATTTCTAATTGGAGATATTTGCTAATATTATTATAATTACACTTACTGAATATTGGGATGGGATCTTGGAGATGGAAATATCCTTCAAAGTACAAAAAAAATCATGTCAAATTGCGATCTTAGCGTAAGATGTCCGCTCTCCATGTTAGGAACATAGATTATCATCATAATATATAGCAACTACTACTCTTGCAGTTAGATGCTATAGGTCAGTGTTCCCCCAACTCCAGTCTTCAAGAGCCACCAACTGATCATGTTTTCAGGATTTCCGTAGTATTTGACAGGTGATGGGATTATTAAGGCGTCAGAAACAGGTTCTCTCACCTGTGCAGTACTAAAGAAGTCCTGAAAACCTGATCTGTTGGCACTTGAGGACTGGCTTTGGGGAGCACTGCTGTATATATTGTGAGACACACGAGATCGCTAGATCATAGAATATGAGCGTCAATCAGGAATACCAGACTAGGGTATGAAGCTGTTGCGCTGTTATACAGCAATAATTTATCGTTGCTCTGAGAATGTAATACATTTCTGTATTTTAGGTTGAAAAGGTGGAAAAATTCAAGCACACACAAAGCACTAGAGATTGTCTTCATGCAAAGTACAACACGGCTACTTGTAGCATTGTCGTAGGTGATGATCAATGGGGACATCTGCAAGTCGATGCTACCTCACTGTTCCTATTGTGTCTGGCAGAGATGACGGCTTCAGGTAACTATAAAACCCTGTTGTTAATTTTGCCTTAACTCCACGTGGATTGAGAAGAAAATGAACATGACAAATAAAACTGACAATTAATTCCTGGTTTATTTTCTTATTTTATAATAGTAACACTATATTCTGCTGGGGAGTGACATCATTAATGGGAGAAAGTTTGTCGTACCGTTCATGGCTATTACAGTGTATGGAGTTGTACCAGCTCCAGGGCATCAGAGCTCCTTAAACGATCTGATTCATGGAGGTGCTGAGAGTTTGACCCCTAATACTGATGGCGTATCCTTAGGATAAGTCATCAATAATAAAGTCCCCTTGAAACACGATTGCTGCTGGTCTGGTTACTGTTTAAAAGAAAAAACAAAGCTACACACTTGAAGCTTGGAGTAGAGTGCATGAATTTAATCATTAAAGGGATTGACTGCAATAGAGTGTGTGCACTAGCGCTCCATTCTAACGGGGATAAAAGTTCTGCCGATCGGTGCCAGTCCCAGCGGTCAGATCTCCACTGATCAACAAGATGTCACCAATCCTGTGGATGGGTGATATAACTTGTTTTAACCAGGCAGTCCCTTTAAGAAGATGTATATTTGTGACCTGATTGTGTATGTCTAAATATTAACGTTATTAACGTTCTCTTCAGGACTCCGCATTGTATTTACCCTGGATGAAGTGGCCTTTATCCAGAATCTGGTGTTCTATATTGAAGCTGCTTATAAAGTTGCTGTAAGTTATCAATTTTAAAAACTTTACAAATTTTTTAAAAGTAATTGTAAGATGTCTGAACAATGCAATATTTTTCTTGGCTTTTTTTCAGTACAGTATATATTAAATTATACCTCCTTTAACACCTTCGTGCTCCATGAGTATATCTGTCATGGAGTTTGTCAATGTGTGGAGCTGACTCCGAAGGTGAGCCCGCTCTACACAGGGCAGACGCAGGCAGTGTTACATAGCCAACATCTGCCCCAAAAAGCTCCTTCAGATGTCTGTGATTGGTCTGAGCTCAGATCACAATGCACGGCTGCACGTCTCCTGACCTGAGCGTGACCGATTCATATATTTCTACAAGGCTGTGACACTTGATTTGGGAGACGTGCTGTTAACAGGTGTATTGTGATCCAAGGTCAGAATGATGGTCACAGATGTCTGATTTTGCCCAGACAGCAGCGATTGGAGCTAGCTCCAACCGCTGTTGTCTAACCCTTAAATACTGTCAAACACTGACAGCAACATTTAGGTCTCACTCACATGTGTATTTAACTTGGATGAGTGCTATCCAATGTTTTATCAGACCAGTGCTATATAGTTGTCATTTAATTGATCAGTGCAGATCTGCGTTTTTTTCCACAGATCGAAACTGTGCCTGGAAAAAAATTTCAGCATGCTGGGATTTGCTGCCCAAATCCGATCACACGTACCCAATCAAGTCTTATAGGTGCATGTAAAACATCTGACTGCACTTGGATGTCATCCGAGTGCAGTCTCATTCCCGTGGACCCAGACAATGGAGATGATGGAGAAATTAAGTTCCCCACCTGTGGTACAATCCTCTCATCCAAAAGATACTCTGATCAGACTCAGATCTCAGTTTTATCAGAGCGTTATTGCCATAATTGAGCCAACTCTCTCTCATGAGAGAATCATTGCTGGTGTGACCTCGGCATTAAGCTGCACTATCCCGCCCACAGGTGCAAGCAAACAATGATTGCCTATTCAATCCCCCATATAGACTTTAAGAAAAAACTGTAAAAAATAAAATTTAAAGATTATAAATATGTGTAAAAAAATTTTTTTTAGAAATATCCTCTAAAATTGACATTTTTTAGTCACCATGCCTTTCACATAAAAAAAATGCAGGATTAAGTGATGAAAATTAAGTATTTACCATTAAGAAATACATCTTGGCAAGGAAAGAAACAAACATTCATACAGCTCCATCAACAGAAAAGTAAAAAAGTTATGGGTATTAAAAATGGCATATATAGCGGCACAAGAGCAAGCACTAAGTACCAGATCCATAGAAGCTACCACACAAGTCAAGACCAAGGTGCAGACTATGCAAAGAAACCTCAGAAACCGTCCAACACATAGTGGCAGGATGCAAAATGCAGGAACAGCGTATACTGATCGCCACAACCAAGTAGCGGGAATTGTATACAGGAACATCTGCACAGCATATGGGCTAAGTCCCCCTAAGTCCAGGTGGGAGACCCCAGAAAAAGTGGTGGAGAATGAAAGGGCTAAAATCCGGTGGGACTTCAAGATCCAGATGTTGCAGGTGTTGGCTAACCAACCAGACATTGTGACAGTAGACAAGGATCAGAAGACAGCAATGATAATGTGGCAGTGCCAAGTGACAGCAACATCAGAAAGAAGGAATATGAGAAGTTGGAGAAATACCAGGGCCTCAAAGGAGAACTGGAGAAGATGTTGAAGGTGAAGGCAACAGTGATTCCAGTGGTGATAGGAGCACTTGGAGCAGTGACCCCTAAGTTGGAAGATGGCTTCAACAGATCCCAGTAGCAACATCTGAGCTCTCTGTCCAGAAAAGCGCAATGCTGTGAACAGCTAAGATCCTGCGCAGAACCCTCAAACTCCCAGGCCTCTGGTAGAGGACCCGAGAATGAGAAAGAACAACAAAGACCACCCCCAGTGGGGGTGAGAAGGAAGTTTTTATATGTAATATAACTTCTTTTTTTTCAACAGATTATTTTTAAGACCGTAAAAAGTAATGACTACCAATAGCAGTTTGGCATTGCTGTAATCACACTGAGGCCACATTCATATGTTGAGTATTTGGAAAAAAAAACTTACTGCGCGTCCATTTTTGTAGAACAGAACATGAGGATTTAAGTCTCTGGGAATGAGAACAAATTTGATGGACTCAGGGGTACAACTGGGACATTTTCTGTATAGATTAATTCTGACAGTGAAATATTTTTACTTTTTTTAAAAATACAATTTCAACTCTGATGATAGTCTCATATGTTTTCATTCTTAGGATTATGGAATGTGGGAGCGAGGAGACAAAACAAATCAAGGAATCCCTGAACTCAATGCAAGCTCTGTGGGGATGGCAAAAGTAAGACTGACATTGTCCAAGTTCATAGATCGTCTAGAAGCCTTTCACAGCCTTGTGAATTTTGTGACTATTCTCCATGTATTTTCTTTGTTTACAGTTTTCTTATGTTTTTTCACATCTTTGTATTTACTGTATATTTGTAACTATAATAAGTATGTAATCCATTGTTACCGGGAGGTAAACTGAATAAACCGTTGTCTGATCATTTATAGGCTGCGCTGGAAGCTATTGATGAGCTGGACCTGTTTGGTGCTCATGGAGGTCCCAGATCAGTGATTCATGTTCTGCCTGATGACGTGGAGCATTGTCAGGTAAGAATCACTTATAATGTAAGAAAAAGGACCATGTTTGTGAGCTACAATAACATTACTCATAGCTTCATAATGTACCTGGCGAGAGGTGATACATTAAAGCGACAGCTGGTTTGTGCTGCCCGACCCACAGGCAGTGTGTAGCGGAGTTGGGCTTCATTATTCCAGACACGTAAGAATTATTCTCGCATGCTTCAAAGTTTTAGCGACAAATACTTTTCTAACACTCATAGTAAGAGACATGTTACTAAAGGGGAGCCTGGTGGGGGGGAAAGCAGTTGGGAGACATGCTTCCTTGACCGTTCATCCGAGACCCATAATCCCCCTGCAGCTTTTAAAAGTATGTTTTCTCTGAAATGCCGGCTGGAACAATCCAGCCGGGCTCTGATATATACATGCAGTCTGAGGTCAGCTTGTGCCAGCTGTCAGGTTTTGTTAAAGGGAACTTGTCATCTCAATTTAGTATGTTACAGTAAAGGTATGTCTATAATGGCACTTTTATACTGATTTAATAGATACCTGTAAGGAAGAAATCCGCCTCCTGGTTCTTGTTTAATTCACATTAGAAGGTTTGGTGCAATATCCTCTTCGGGCATCGTGGCCGGACTGTGGGTAGGGTTTTGTGCTCTGCCACGGCCCCTCTGCTTTTGTTCGAGCCTCCTCTTTTAAAGTTTGTGTTAGCACCACCTTCACAGCTGGCAGCGCTTGCGCACATTCATCTCCTGGTGGTGTTCAGCAAAACATTTTACTCCCAATTTTTTAGCACTGTTTTACCTAAAAGAATTATTTGCAATCCCATGCTGTCCCATCTGTATGCTCTTTTTTCCTTCCTCCCCTGCCCAGGAGCTGTGGTATGATCAGACCATGTCCCTGCACCGTCAGACACAGCCATTACACAGTACACAGCAGGGGCACATATATAAGATTATCTCAGCACAGGAACATTTTATTTAAACACATCCAATTGTGGAATGTATTATTTAAAGATTTATTACTTAAAATGTTAATAAAAATTTAACTTTGTTTGTGGGGAAAACCCCTTGAGCGATGGTGAGCGTGTTTTTAACTTTTAAGTAGTTATTTTTCAACTTTATGCATTGGGTGCTGTGTTTCTCAACA
Source organism: Oophaga pumilio (assembly GCA_009801035.1). Taxonomy (NCBI): domain Eukaryota; kingdom Metazoa; phylum Chordata; class Amphibia; order Anura; family Dendrobatidae; genus Oophaga; species Oophaga pumilio. The sequence goes on along the minus strand of VIAB01002104.1, from coordinate 151,970 downwards.
CCTTGACTACCTGCAAAACTGCAGCAATTTCTGGTGTCCATTTGAGTCAAGGCTGCATGATCTCTGAAGCAACAGCATGTCAAGATAAATCCATAGTGTCCACTTATACTGTGGCTTTTCTTGCTGACTCCTTAACAAATAAAACAATGTAATTGTTAAAGCTTCACATGATCATGTACCAAGGACACACTTATGTTTTTTCTTCTCTTTACAGTCAATCCTGTATTCCATGCTACCGAGAGCATCTACGTCAAAAGAGATCGACGCGGGTCTGCTTTCTATCATTTCGTACCCAGCTTTTGCAGTGGAAGATATAAACCTGGTGAATGTGACCAAAAATGAAATTATCACAAAGTTACAAGTACGTTTTTATTCATGGGGTTATCTGAAGTGGGCACGAACACAGCAGCTTAGTTTCTGTTCCCATCTGCAATGATGGCTCCGATAGGAGATTTAATCACAGATTCCATCAAAAATTCTGGAAAAAAAATGCTATATTGTCTTTTAAAAATGACAAACACCATGCCAAAACCTGACGGAGCCCATTATGGTCAGTGAGGTCCATCAGCACTGTTGTTGATAGCCATGAGATAGTTCTGGCCTTGTGAACAATTTTTATTTTCAGTGCTGTGTTCCATATGTAAAAAACTCTGTGTTTTACAATATCAGTAAAATGTAAAAGATTTCTCGTGCACATGCTGCTTTTTTTCCTTGCATATTTTACTCACAGGATGTTTTTTTCAAATCTGAGGGTATGTGCACATGTTCAGCAATTGGAAGCACTTTGGACGCAACACATGTCCACTCCGTCCAAAGCGCTGCCGACTTCTGAACATAGGTGATTCTGAATGTGTTCATTGAACCGTGCGGAATCACCACATCCAATACATTGTACGGGTGAAATTTTTCTTGTAGAGGCTCGCGTCTCCACAAGATAAATTGACATGCTGCGGTCTGGAAAGATGCACCGCATGTCCGTCTCTGCAGGTGATCAGCGAGCATTGGTGCGCACATAGTGGGCATGGGATGTCTTGAAACTCCATCCACTATGCTATAACAGCTGGACGCTGCGGGTTGGATGCTGCGCAAGTATGCAGCGTCCAACCCTTAGCGTTTACTGATCGTCTGCACATATCCTGATGCATGTTAATTCTGTCAGCGTTTTTGCAACATTTTTCACCCTTTCGAATGAATGCATGGAAACGCAAGTAAACACACAGCAAAAACTCATCAAAAATGTGCTTATTGTACGTTGCAATTATTCTGCCAAGAGTTGCGTTTCTAGTTCAGGAAAAAAGCTGCTAAAACTCAACATTTGAACATATTTTAAGGCTTGTTCATTTGCAAGTTAAAACTCACCAAAAATGCACGTAAAACGAGTCAAAACGCACATATTTTACGCTGCGCTTTTCCTGACCACATTTGCAGCAGATTTTTTTCTGCATTAAAAAAAAGCAAACGTGCGCACATAACCTTATGCTGAAAGAATTGACATTCTTCAGATTTGAAAGAACGCTTTGATGTTTCAAATCTACAAGGAAAAAAAATTGCATCTTATGCTTCAGACTCCAGAGATCTCTTTCACTTTGCCGGGACTGTAAAATGCAGCATTTTTTACTCCTGACAAACAAGCGGAAAAAAACACAACAAAAACGCAGAGAGTGAACAGGCCCTTAGACTAATGGAGGCTATTAGATTGCTCTCCTATCTGCACAGTCAGTCATCTATGGTATCCATATCTAGAAGCTGCTCCCATTGATTTCATTGGGGGCTTTCTAAATCTGTATGCAGTGAGCATCCCCCAGTGTTGTCTGTAGATAGCCAGAATTTTATAGTGTAATTCCACGGGCCTCTTTTCTCATGTCCTTACAAGTCGTCTTTTATTTTCTTTTAAGGGAAGGTATGGCTGCTGTCGATTTCTCAGAGATGGTTATAAAACTCCAAGAGAGGTAAGAAGAACATCAAGAGCTACATTTCCTAGCTCATAGCTCAGTCTGACCTATATTTTCCTAGGGTCCTTATTCTTCTGTAGATACTATATCATGTATATTGTTAACAAGGTTTGCATTTATTCATTTTTACATGGTTGTAAATTTGCAGACACGTTTGTTAAAACTCTGGACATGATATACCTTCTAACCAGTTTTCCTTCACTATTGTCAGGACCCAAACCGGCTACATTACGACTCAACTGAGCTGAAGTTGTTTGAAAACATTGAATGCGAGTGGCCAATATTCTGGACTTATCTAGTCATTGATGGTGTTTTTAATGGAGACCAAGTTCAGGTATGACAATAAATACAGTAGAATGAAAAGTTAAAAAGTAAATAAAAATAAATAAGTAAAAATTATTGTTTAAAAAAACAAAAAGGATCACAGAGACTGACACACTATCATTACATGTTCACAGACAATATTCACATCGTCACTATAAACAGCAACCTATAAATAAAATAATAAAACTACTCTGACATAATCACAATAGAGCAAAGCCTGTAAACACAAACACTGTTTTGACATCATTACAACAGAGCAAATCCTGAAAATACAACATATAGACCGTATTCAGACTTAATAAGTATAAAAAGTCACCTGCTATTGTGACATCCTCACAATAAACCTCAATGCACAAGTGTACACATTACAGGATGTTATTACTCTCCCATAGATCACCCTCTCCAAATTTTGAATACAAGCAAAAAATGCAGAGATACCGTATATACTCGTGTATAAGCCGACCCGTGTATA